>JAKOGI010001777.1:0-85000 GCA_029747015.1 Carnegiea gigantea
TCATTCTAGCAATAGACTATAGATAGCCTCCCCATCACTACACCATTCGAATACTCGCCCTAGAGGTTCTCACTCTACTTTCCTCAAGAAAATGTAAACCTGGCTCTGATACCAAATCTGTAACACCCCAAGTATACATGATCCATTTCCTGTTTCCATCTGCTTAAGAATACCAATAAGATACAATGACTCAATGAACGGGACGTTACCGCCGTCCATGAAGGACAAGGCTTGCATTAAACATGAAGATTTATCTTAATCCAAAGGTTACCCCATAATAGGGTATACACCATCATAACACCCAAACCATTCAATTGTATACAAAAAGGTTCTAGCATCCCAAGAATAACACAACCTTACATAACTCGGTTTGGAAATACAGTCGCAGCATCAAAATACATAAGTTAACTTAAAATACATTAGGCACTCCAAAATCCATCACAATATGCCACGATAGCATCTTGGCTCTCCCACACCGTCCACTACATGAAGGGTTCTGTCTCATTTATCACCTCCGGCCTCCCTGCCCGCCTCAGGGCGGGTCACTGAACATTTGCCTAAAACAAAACATAAAAATATTTCGAACTGTGAGCCAAAGCTCAGTACATATATCCCTGTACTGTTAAAGGTTCATTGAAAAGAAATTTAGGGCCCACTTGCAATTCATTTTAAGTGAAAATAGGGAATGAGATGTATATAAAACTGTATTGCGGATTATTATCTGCTAGTGCACCCCTTTAGTAACTGTTATGATCTGTGAATAGGTGTACACCTGCCAAGCCGACCGAGGGACCTGGCCTGAAGCCGCGCGGGTAACTGAGGGCAATGCCCTGTAACTGATAACTGACGGGGCCACTAATTATGTGATGAAGCACTGATTAAAATGATTCATTGAATGTGCTTACCAAAATATTATAATTTTAATAAATGCATGTTGATTACTAAAGATACAGGCAATAAACATACCTGGAAGTTTTAAATGTTAGTTTACAGAGGAATGAGATGCACTAAAGTGAAGAAAATGAAAGCTTAGGCCTTAATTCTGCTCAAAAGTTCATTACAAGAACATGAGGTCAGAAACGATCTTGATCTTATGATGGATAATTTTAAATACAACTGGCTTATGAAGAACTTTTACACATCAGTTCATGATTAACCAAAATGATGTTGATATAAACCAAAGAAATATGATTTAAGTCATGGTAGCAAGTTTAGAGCATAAGGGTTTAAAAGGAGGGTACGAGAAGAATAATCCACAACTTATAGTCCCGACCTCAAAATGAGACGTAAGACCCCAATATAAATAGCTTAGGAAGGCCTCTAAAACTTTCACCAAGGACTCAAAACATGACTCCCATGCTAGGTTTCCTAAAAGGGGTTAGAACACTAACATGTCAGTTTTAAACCCATCCTGCACAGGTTCGGTAAAATGACCATAACCTTTTCCACAGACCTCGGATTGATGCGATTCAAGAGTCATTTTGAACCTAACACACTGACCTAGCTCTCCACCAAAAATCAGAATTTTTGGATTGGCCGATCATTACCAGTTTCCTTTCAAAGCCTGCCCTGTTTTTCTGAAAATTCCAGCAGCACTGCTTTAGTGTTTTCCTTCATGTTTTTCACCAATCCTCAACTCAAACTCCTTTTTAAGAGTGTGTAAATATACTTTGGTACATCCAAACCTCATACAAAAACACCATATCTAATTTCTTTTCATATTCATATCAAACAAAGCTCTCTTTTTAGTCACATATACTCACACACCACACATTTAGCATTAGTTGGTCCAAATCATGCATTTTGAACAAAACCCTAGCTTTGGGTTAACTTGAACTCACTTCCATCTTTTCCCAAACACCATAAACACCACAAAAAACTTCAATATATTAAAACATAAGCCAAAACAAGGATAAAACAAGCAATAAACCTCACTTGAACAAGTAACTTGCATGAACAAGATGAAACCCTAACCCTAACTTCATCTCTACCTTAATCCATCAACAAGAAGGTTCTTAAGACCTCAAAAACAGCATGATCCATCACTAAAACAACCATAAGAAGAACCAAAAATCAACAAGATCAAGAATCAAAACACAAATCAACATAGGGGTCAAAAGAACACTTACTTTGTGCTTGAGAAAGTTGCTAGAAATGATGCTTGATGTCTATGAAGGTGAAAGGGATGTTTGGGGGTGGTGAGTAGGGATGTTTGGTGGGTTTTTTGGTGGTTGAAGGTGGCTGAAATGGTGCTGGTTTTTCTGCTGTGGCCGTGTAGAGAGAAGGAGGAGAGGGAAGAGAGAGAAGCTCACAAAAAGGCTTGGTCAAAAATGAACCAAAATGAAAAAGTTTACAATTTATATTTCAATTTACTTGGCTGAAAATTGAAAGAGAAAAGTCAAGAAAAGCATGCTTGATTAAGGCTTAATTAAGTGAGATTAGCTAAACAAATGAGGTTCAAGACTTGTTGCATCGCAAACGGCCCTAAATGGGCTCGGTTTTGAGAAAGAACTGAAACCGAGTGCGTTTGTGAAATTTTTTTTTTTTTTTTTTAAAAGTTTGCGATTGACCTAAAGATAATTAAATCATTTAATTCATAAATATCAAGGTCTAATTTCGATGATTTTACAAAACAAAACTCGAATTGCAAGGTGAGGCCCATTAGATTTCCCACTTGAAATAACAAAGGAAACAATGATTTAAATGCGATGAAATTAATCACATAGATTAATGAAAAGAATAAATATAATATAGGGTTGGACTATTACAGTCTTCCCCCCTTAAAAAGTTTCGTCCTCGAAACTGACGAATTTCATCATGCAGGAATTACCTCAAATAAATATGGATATGCAGTTCTCATAGCCTCTTCAGTCTCCCAAGTGGCTTCCTGGGAGGTGTGGTTTGACCATAGCACTTTGACCAATGGGACCTGCTTGTTGCGCAATTGTTTAATCCTGTGATCTAGTATTTGAACAGGACGTTCTTCATATACTAGATCTTCAGCGATATCAATCGGTTCAGATACAATGGTATGATCTGGATCTGGAATGTATTTCTTAAGCTGAGAGACATGGAATACGTTATGTACATGCTCAAGCTCTATAGGCAGATCTAGCCGATAAGCTACAGGATTTAACTGTTCAATGATTTCGTAAGGTCCAATATACCTTGGACTCAATTTTCCCCGTATTCCGAACCTCTTAACACCTCTAGTTGGTGAAACCTTCAGAAAAACTTTATCACCTACTTGAAACTCTAGAGGTCTTCTTCTTTTGTCTGCATAACTTTTCTGTCGACTTTGGGCAATTCTGATATGTTCCTGGATCTTTCTTATAGTTTCAGTGGTCTCTTGAATCATTTCAGGACCTATAATCAGTGCCTCATCCAAATCACTCCAGCACAATGGGGTTCTACATTTTCTTCCATACAGAGCCTCAAATGGGGCCATCATGATGGTGGATTGATAGCTGTTGTTATAAGAGAATTCTACCAGAGGCAAGTCATCTTCCCACTTCCCTTGAAACTCCAATACACAAGCTCTTAGCATGTCTTCCACAATTTGGTTTACCCTTTCAGTTTGTCCATCTGTTTCTGGGTGGTAGGAGCTACTGAAGTTTAGTTTGGTTCCAAAGGCTTTTTGAAGCGCTTGCCAGAAACGTGCTTGGAACCTTTGGTCCCTATCTGAGACTATGTCTAAAGGAATCCCATGTAGACGGACTATCTCCTTAACATACAGTTGAGCTAGTTTTTCAACTCCCCAAGTATCCTTGATGGGTAGGAAATGAGCTGACTTTGTGAGTCGATCAACTATGACCCAGATAGCATTCTTTTTCGTGGCAGAAAGCGGTAAACCCATAACAAAGTCCATTGAAATCGAATCCCACTTCCATGTTGGAATTTCTAAGGGTCGTAGTTCACCCACAGGACGTTGATGCTCGGCTTTAACTTTCTGACAAATTAGACACCTATCCACATATTCTGCAACGTCCTTCTTCATATTATTCCACCAAAAATATTGTCTCAGATCTGTGTACATCTTGGTGCCTCCTGGATGCACTGAATAACGAGTATTGTGAGCCTCTTCTAGGATCTGCTTTCTTAACTCCCCATGTTTGGGCACACATAGACGATTCTGGAACCTCAGAGTCCCATCCTCATGTACTACAAATCCTGGAGATTTCCCTTTCTCTAAATTTTGTTTTATCCTTTGAAGTTCGGGATCACTTTCCTGATTCAGTCGTATTTCCTCCTCTAAAGAAGGCTGTAAAGTGAGTACTGATAAACGAGCCTTCGTTTGCCCATGGGACACCAATTGAATCC
This sequence comes from Carnegiea gigantea, assembly GCA_029747015.1. Classification (NCBI taxonomy): domain Eukaryota; kingdom Viridiplantae; phylum Streptophyta; class Magnoliopsida; order Caryophyllales; family Cactaceae; genus Carnegiea; species Carnegiea gigantea. The sequence goes on from JAKOGI010001777.1 coordinate 4,321, forward strand.
CAAAGGACTCCAGTTCTCTTAAGAGATTCAATTGAGTGATCATCACAGTGTTCGAGCTATGTTGCGCTTTCCTACTTAGAGCATCTGCCACCATATTTGCTTTACCAGGATGATATTGAATTTGCAAATCGTAGTCCTTAAGCAACTCAAGCCAACGCCTCTGTCTCAAATTGAGCTCCTTCTGGGTGAAGATATACTTTAAACTTCGATGATCAGTATAGATCTTGCACGATACCCCATATAAATAATGTCTCCAAATTTTCAATGCAAAGACCACAGCTGCTAACTCCAGGTCATGGGTAGGGTAGTTCTTCTCATATGACTTGAGTTGTCGAGAGGCATAAGCTACTACTTTGTCCTCCTGCATTAGTACGCACCCCAAACCATTCTTCGAAGCATCACTATATACAGTATACTCTTTTCCTTCCATTGGTAAAGTTAGGATGGGGCGGTAGTGAGACGCTGCCTTAGCTCTTGGAAAGCTTCCTCACACCTTTCAGTCCACTCAAACTTATTTACCTTCTTCAGTAGATTGGTGAGGGGTGATGCTATTTTTGAAAAATCTTTAACGAATCTTCGATAATAGCCTGCTAAACCCAGAAAGCTTCTAATCTCTGTGACGTTGGTAGGCCTTGGCCATTCTGTGATTGCTTTCACCTTTTGGGGGTCCACCTTAATTCCTTCTTTGGTAATCACATGCCCCAAAAATACTACTTCCTCCAACCAAAATTCACATTTCTTTAATTTGCCGTAGAGTTGATGTTCCCTCAGAGTTTGCAATACTATCCGCAATTGATCAGCATGTTCCTTTTCATCCTTAGAATAGATAAGGATATCATCTATGAATACCACGACAAACTTGTCTAAATAAGGCCTGAAAACCCTGTTCATAAGATCCATAAAGGCTGCAGGAGCATTAGTGAGGCCAAAAGGCATCACTGTGAACTCATAGTGACCATACCTGGTCCTGAACGCTGTTTTAGGAATGTCCTCAGGCTTAATCCTAAGTTGATGGTACCCTGATCTCAAATCAATCTTAGAGAATACTCCTGCTCCTTGGAGTTGATCAAACAGATCATCTATTCGTGGCAGAGGATATTTGTTTTTAATGGTAATCTTGTTCAACTCCCTGTAATCAATACAGAGTCTTAAGGTTCCATCCTTTTTCTTAACAAACAACACTGGAGCACCCCATGGTGACACACTTGGCCTGATGAAGCCTTTCTGTAACAGTTCATCTAGTTGAATCTTTAATTCCTTAAGCTCAGTTGGGGCCATACGATATGGAGTTTTCGAAATAGGTTGGGCCCCATGAATTAATTCAATTCCAAAATCAATTTCCCTTTGTGGGGGTAGTCCTGGTAACTCTTCCGGAAAAACATCTTCAAATTCACAAACTACAGGTATATCCTCCGCTTTCTCTTCTTTCGTCTGGGAGTCAATAGCATAACACCAATACCCAATACACCCCCGATATAACAGCTTGCTTGCTTTCATAGCGGAAATCAAAGAGCAAGATTTTGTCTCTTTCTGCCCATAAAAACACACTTTTCTCCCTTTCCCATCCTTCAAAATAACCTTAAGATCTTCACAGTCAATTTTGGCTCCATAAGTATGTAACCAATTCATTCCCAAAATGATATCAAAATCAGTCAGGTCAAATTGAATCAAATCCATAGGGAAGGTAGCTTCATCAATGATGATGGGGACAAGTTCATAAGAGAAGGGGCACTCAATCACAGAATTGTTGGGTAGTTTAATTCTATAATTGGTTTCCATCTTTTTGTTCTCCAGACTCAATTGTATAGCAGCTCGGGTAGATATGAATGAATGAGTGGCGCCCGAATCAAATAATACACAAAATGGCTTTGAATTTAAAAAGAGAGTTCCAGTGACTACCGTACCAGAGGTAGCAGCTTCCTTTTTGTTCATCACGAATGCCCTTCCTGCAACTGCAGGCCTTGTAGGTGGGGGTCCCTGGCGGGGCGGAGCTAAAGGTTTTGCTGCGCCTCTATCTACAGCTTTCAGTCGGCGGGGGCATGCAGTGATGAGGTGTTCAGGACTTCCACACCACATACATTTGTTGCTGCCAACTCGGCATTCAGGAGTGGTGTGATTTGTTCTTCCACACTTCGCACAGGTTACGGGTACTGACGAGCCCATAGGACGGCTCTTAGAGGGAAGTGGAGTAGGCTTTTTCTGGTTCTGATTCACACTTTCACTAGGAGTCCCCCGTTCAAACCCCTTTCTCTTATGGTTAATTGGGTTCAGAGCTCTCAATTCCGTCTTCACTCGTTCCACTTCAGCTGCTCGCTCATATAATTCTTGACAAGTCAAAATTGGTTGCCCCGCTAACTGATTCCGAATGTAGAAGGCCAAACCTTCCTCGAACCTTCTCATCTTTAACCTTTCAGAGGATACAAATTCAGGGACAAATCTAGATAGTTCTGTGAACTTACTAGCATATTGCATCACAGACATGTTGCCACTCATTTTCAACTCCATAAATTCCTTCTCCTTTTGCCTTTGCACCACAGCTGGGTAAAATTTCGCCCTCAACTCCACTAAAAATTTATTCCAAGTGAATTCAGGCCCTAGGAGTTTATCCTTCACAGTACTCCACCAAATGTCAGCTTCACCTGACAGATAATACGTCCCAATGTTCATTTTCTTTTCTTCTGGTACCCCAACTACGGCGAAAACTTTCTCCATTCCCCTTATCCATTCTTCTAACACTACTGGATCATAAGATCCATTATAAACTTTAGGGTTGCGCCGTGCTACCCTGTCTGCCAATTTATCCTCTTTAGGAGGGGTTTCAAGAGGTACTTGGGGAATTCGCTTCATTAATTCAGCAACTAAGGTTGGCCAATAACTTGGGTCTCCTAAGTTGCTAGCTAATACAGAGGGCAATGGTGGCGTGTCCCCGTGTTGTGGTTCTTGGCAGGAGGCTTGATCACCCGATCCCTGGCCGTGCCCCATATCGTCCTCTACCTGAACCTCCATGTTGTTATGTACTGACTGGGACATTCTGAACATATAGTAAATAAAGCAATTCAAACACTAGAACCTCCAGACATATCAGATTATATCATAACTTAAAGCATTATCATTTCAACACTGCTTACTTACAAACATCATTGATTTATATATATGAGCAACAAAAGTACAGTACATCAAGCTAAGTACGCAAGACTAACTCTAACTCTTTCCGTATCATTAAAACTAAATAGCCCCTATGCACTAAGTCCGTGACATAACCCCAAAAACAAGGTACGGACTATATCATCCTGGTTGGCGAGGATTGGACTAACTATATACAATGCCAGATGCCCCACAAAATGTAATGATCCAATCCAGCCAAACCATTACTACATACAGGACTCAAAATAAAACCACTAGGCTAGCCTATAGAACCACCTAACGATCCCTGGATGGATCGTAATCGGGGTCAGACTCATCATCAGGTTCTTCACCTGAATCAAAACTACTCATAGATGCCTCTGATTCGGCACCATCGACCTCCTGTTGAATCTGTGGCTCAGGCTCCTCCCCTAGTCCCATCATCAACTCATCCGCCTCTTGTTCCCCTTGCGGGTCTATCCCCATCTCATCACTATCTTGATCCTCCTCGGGATCCTCCTCCTCTGGATCGTCCTCATCGCCCTGGTGGTTCTCATCCTCAGAGCTAATCACCACCACTTCTGGGGTGCTAGGGATATCTATTACCACGTAAGCCTCCCCAGGGCTATCGGGCATCAGTGGGGTGGCTGGTGCGGGTGGAATGGGTGGCCCCTGTGCTGGTGCTGGCGGGGAGGGTGGCCCCTGTGCTGGTACTGGCGGGGAGGGTGGCCCCTGTGCTGGTACCGGGGCTACAGGTGGAGGGTGGACCTGATATAGGGGGAAAACATGTTGAAGAGTTTCCATAGTCAGTCCCCTCAATTCGAACTCCTCTCTTAATAACAGTTCCGTAGTGAGAGTCATCCACGCTCCCTGGGCCTGAAACCTAGGCCCGTCCAAGCCTGGGTTCCCTGTCATCATAAAGTTCTGGTAACGCTGCCTAAATTCCACCCACGGGCCAACCAGAGGTAAGGACTCAAGCAGTCTCTGAGCACGGACGGTAATACTGTGAAACTCAGAATAAGGGTCCTGTGCATGTCCTTCCATACTCATGTGTAGCAAGGCAATATGAGCTATCATAGAGCCCCCCGGTAGCATATTAACCCCATAAGGGTCCATCTAACAAAAGAAAAACACATATGTAAGAGGTATGCACATCCATAAACAAAAAGCTTACAAATGAAAGCAACTGACAGTCTAATATCGATATTACGCTCTTAATATCAATATCATTCTAGCAATAGACTATAGATAGTATCAATATCATTCTAGCAATAGACTATAGATAGTATCAATATCATTCTAGCAATAGACTAGAGATAGCCTCCCCATCACTACACCATTCGAATACTCACCCTAGAGGTTCTCACTCTACTTTCCTCAAGAAAATGTAAACCTGGGCTCTGATACCAAATCTGTAACACCCCAAGTATACATGATCCATTTCCTGTTTCCATCTGCTTAAGAATACCAATAAGATACAATGACTCAATGGACGGGGCGTTACCGCCGTCCATGAAGGACAAGGCTTGCATTAAACATGAAGATTTATCTTAATCCAAAGGTTACCCCATAATAGGGTATACACCATCATAACACCCAAACCATTCAATTGTATACAAAAAGGTTCTAACATCCCAAGAATAACACAACCTTACATAACTCGGTTTGGAAATACAGTCGCAGCATCAAAATACATAAGTTAACTTAAAATACATTAGGCACTCCAAAATACATCACAATATGCCACGATAGCATCTTGGCTCTCCCACACCGTCCACTACATGAAGGGTTCTGTCTCATTTATCACCTCCGGCCTCCCTGCCCGCCTCAGGGCGGTTCACTGAACATTTGCCTAAAACAAAACATAAAAATATTTCGAACTGTGAGCCAAAGCTCAGTACATATATCCCTGTACTGTTAAAGGTTCATTGAAAAGTAATTTAGGGCCCACTTGCAATTCATTTTAAGTGAAAACAGGGAATGAGATGTATATAAAACTGTATTGCGGATTATTATCTGCTAGTGCACCCCTTTAGTAACTGTTACGATCTGTGAATAGGTGTACACCTGCCAAGCCGACCGAGGGACCTGGCCTGAAGCCGCGCGGGTAACTGAGGGCAATGCCCTGTAACTGATAACTGACGGGGTCACCAATTATGTGATGAAACACTGATTAAAATGGTTCATTGATGCTGCTTATCAAAATATTATGATTTTGATAAATGCATGCTGAGTACTAAAGATACAGGCAATAAACGTACCTGGAAGTTTTAAATGTTAATGCACAGAGGAATGAGATATACAAAAGTGAAGAAAATGGAAGCTTAGGCCTTGATTCTGCTCAAAAGTCCATTACAGGAACATAAGGTTAGAAACGATCATGTTTTCATAACTGATAATTTTAAATAAAACTGGCTTATGAAGAGCTTTTACACAACGGTTCATGAGTAACCAAAAAGACGTTGATGTAAACTAAAAAAATGAGAAGTGAGACATGGTAGCTAATTTAGAACATTTGGTTTTCAAAGGAGGGTATGGGAAGAATAACCCATAACTTATTGTCCCGACCTCCGAATAGGACGTAAGACCCCAATATAAATAGCTTAGGAAGGCCTCTAAAACTTTCACCAAGGACTCAAAACATGACTCCCATGCTAGGTTTCCTAAAAAGGGGTTAGAACACTAACATGTCAGTTTTAAACCCATCCTGCACAGGTTCGGTAAAATGACCATAACTTTTTCCACAGACCTCGGATTGATGCGATTCAAGAGTCATTTTGAAGCTAACACACTGACCTAGCTCCCCACCAAAAATCAGAATTTTTGGATTGGCCGATCATTACCAGTTTCCTTTCAAAGCCTGCCCTGTTTTTCTGAAAATTCCAGCAGCACTGCTTTAGTGTTTTCCTTCATGTTTTTCACCAATCCTCAACTCAAACTCCTTTTTAAGAGTGTGTAAATATACTTTGGTACATCCAAACCTCATACAAAAACACCATACCTAATTTCTTTTCATATTCATATCAAACAAAGCTCTCTTTTTAGTCACATATACTCACACACCACACATTTAGCATTAGTTGGTCCAAATCATGCATTTTGAACAAAACCCTAGCTTTGGGTTAACTTGAACTCACTTCCATCTTTTCCCAAACACCATAAACACCACAACAAACTTCAATATATTAAAACATAAGCCAAAACAAGGATAAAACAAGCAATAAACCTCACTTGAACAAGTAACTTGCATGAACAAGATGAAACCCTAACCCTAACTTCATCTCTACCTTAATCCATCAACAAGAAGGTTCTTAAGACCTCAAAAACAGCATGATCCATCACTAAAACAACCATAAGAAGAACCAAAAATCAACAAGATCAAGAATCAAAACACAAATCAACATAGGGGTCAAAAGAACACTTACTTTGTGCTTGAGAAAGTTGCTAGAAATGATGCTTGATGTCTATGAAAGTGAAAGGGATGTTTGGGGGTGGTGAGTAGGGATGTTTGGTGGGTTTTTTGGTGGTTGAAGGTGGCTGAAATGGTGCTGGTTTTTCTGCTGTGGCCGTGTAGAGAGAAGGAGGAGAGGGAAGAGAGAGAAGCTCACAAAAAGGCTTGGTTAAAAATGAACCAAAATGAAAAAGTTTACAATTTATATTTCAATTTACTTGGCTGAAAATTGAAAGAGAAAAGTCAAGAAAAGCATGCTTGATTAAGGCTTAATTAAGTGAGATTAGCTAAACAAATGAGGTTCAAGACTTGTTGCATCGCAAACGGCCCTAAATGGGCTCGGTTTTGAGAAAGAACTGAAACCGAGTGCGTTTGTGAAATTTTTTTTTTTTTTTTTTTTTTAAAGTTTGCGATTGACCTAAAGATAATTAAATCACTTAATTCATAAATATCAAGGTCTAATTTCGATGATTTTACAAAACAAAACTCGAATTGCAAGGTGAGGCCCATTAGATTTCCCACTTGAAATAACAAAGGAAACAATGATTTAAATGCGACGAAATTAATCACATAGATTAATGAAAAGAATAAATATAATATAGGGTTGGACTATTACAGAACACTTGACAAAATCCATGGGTGTCCTCGCGCTGAGCTCAACCCAGGAGCAGGGGATCGGCAATCTTGGATGTTGCCACAAAGAGCAACCTATGACAGAGCTTCAAAGTTCGTTAAAAATGGTGAAATTGCCATTACCACAGCTTCAGCCGTACCAAAACAGGGGCAGGGGAGAGGGAAACGAAATTATTCAAAACTGCCAGACTTAGCAACAACAGAGAACCTAGAAGACAATCCCAACTTTAATAGAATTCAATCAAAACCCAGAAAAATCGAATCATCAGCAAATAACCATCTTCCGAGGGGAACCAAATTCATGAAATTCGAAACCGAAAAAATCACAATCCTTACTCAAAAATCAACAAAACTAAAACTTAGTCCACTAATTTTTGGCTAACATGCATAGATTAAGGATGAAAAATAGAAGAATTATGAACGGGAATCAAACTCTAAAATCTAAAACTATACTTGAACGTAAACCCTAAAAATCTAGAAACTCGAATTAGACTCACAGGATACCCTAATCAAAACATGAAAGACTTCAACCAAAAGCTAAAATAAAACCTAATTAAAACTAATTATCTAGCTCTGGTGCCGCATCTTCAATTTATATTCGAACGCAGCTTCATCTCACCCCTTGATGCGTAGATGTCATGGACGGTCACGATGGCGATGATGATGGTGGTGTGCCGGCAGTGCGTAGAGCGTCAATGGTGGATAAGGATGAAGGTGGCGTGGTTGCTGGAGCCTGGTGGTTCGTCGAAGAGGAAGATGAAGATGGATGTGAAGAAGGAGGGAGGGGTCAGGTTTCTGGTTTCCAGGCCGAGGGGAGCAGAGAGAGAAAATAAGAGTTAAGGGGGCAAGGTATAGAGGTCACGTGCCATGCACGTGAGCTGGGATTTTTATTTCCAATTTAATTTCCCCTTTTTTGGGTTATAAAAGCAAACGGGCAAAGGATTTTTGGGTCGGGTTTGAGTTAATCTAGCCTAATGCGTCATTTTCGGCATTTTCCATGATTTTCCCGCATTTTTCTACATTTATTCTCATTTCGTTCAAAACCTACAAAACAAAATAAAATTAAATAAAAATCTAAAAATAACAATTGTTATGAGCATAAATCGGTTGTAGAGGTACCGTAAAAGTAATGTATTTTCAGCACGAACAAATACGCCCACACCAAGATTTTTCTCGTCCTTGAGTAAAACAACTAAACTACCCAAAAATAAATGAAAAATACGAAACAGAAAATCCTAACTCACTGTCGTAGGAATCACGGTTGCATTTAGCGTATGCAACAAGCCCTTTAAACCCCTCGATCTCCCAAATGGACGAGTAAGGTCTCGTGATGGTTTTCAAGTTTGATACTCCCAAAAATTGTTTCAAAAAAAAAAGTCATGTCCACAATTCAAGCAATTACGACACCCTAGCAACCAAATCACCAAGCTATATACAAATAGAATGCACAATCAGAAGATATCCATGTCAAAGGAAGCATCCCGCATCTCATTTTTCACCCCACACACAATATGCAATGATATGTACACTTGGTGCATGTGCTAATGTGTATCAACTCTTATCAATCAAGTTGCTAACATTGACTCGATCTCTATTTCCTTGCCTAGTTGCCTTATTTGCTCCATTTTTTCCTTGTTTTTTTCTTTTTTTCAAGATTAAAAATGCACACATGCTAAACTCACTTGACTTACAACTATTCGGGCCTTTTCTAAAAAGGGGCTTTATTACATTGTGCAGAGCACTTATTTCATTGCCCAAATAAAGGCGAAATCAAGTAAACTAGCACATATTCAAGCCAATTAAAGGTACGAAATAAAGATGGTGGCTATGGACATTGGTGCGGGCTCGGTTTTTCATTTACTTTTCTGTTTTTCGCTTTTTTCTTTATTTGGCCAAGAGCTCTAAAGGCAATTGAGACAAACAAACGGTTCACATGCCAACTTAACAACAAGACCCTAAGTGAGTAAGGTAGGAACAAAATCACACATATGAGATGAGGTTATTATGAAAAATCGGAGCTACATCCTCAACTAGACATCTCATTGTGCAAACTCTATTTACATATAACTCAATAACCTAGCACATGGGAACACAATTGCCTAAGAAAGCACACAAGATTTGAAAATTTTCGAAAAATATAAACAAATGGGCAACTCACCCCCACGTCAAAACTTCACAATGTCCTCATTGTGGGAACGAAGGCGCGAAAAAGCAATCACATCAGCTATACAACCGCAAACCACATGAAACCACAAATATATACAAACTAGGACGCCAATAAAAATCACAAACAAAACCAAAAACAAACATAAAATCACCAAAATCAAAATCTCAAAAGAAAAGCAAAAACAAAACTATGTCTAAAACAAATCAAACCACTAAATGGCCAAGATCAAAACCAAACCAAACCACAAAAAAGAGCCAAACTCAAAAATCAAAAAAAGCAAAATAATTAAATAAAGAAAAACAAAAACCAAAACCTAACAAAAGAAAACAAAATCAATCAAGATCAAAACAAACATAATCATCCAAAATAAAACAAAACAAAACCAAACCAAGGACTTACTAAACACCAACCTAAACCAAAAGAAACCTAAAACAATACAAAATACAAAAGAAAGAAAAGCTAAATACAAAACAAAAATAAAAACACTAAAACATCAAAAAGGAAACAAAAAGAAACTATTAAACAAAAGCAAAACCAAAACTCACCAAACTAAAGAAACAAGACACCAAACCAAGGGAACAAAACATAAATTCAAGGAAACCAAACAATGAAACAAGAACATACACAAGGACAATCCTAGATATTCATAGCTATCAAGTATTCACAAAATAATAACACAATCAACAGTGATCATAGCCCACAAGGCTCAACAAATCCCAAATTACTCCTCAAGATCGATCACCCGTACAATCAATGCCCAAATATCCACAACTAAGTACAAAAAGAATAAGAGAGAAAAGTTAGAACGATCATACTAGGCTAGGTGCAAAACTACACCTAAGCTATACCTATAGAAGTCCACTTAGGTAGAGGTCCTTGGAGCATTAGCAACTCCATATTAAGCTGAAAAGTGTAACTCAAATCAAAACATGACAAAGCATGCAGCAGCTGATCAAATAAGAAGCCCACCTCTCAATCACAGAGAAACAGTGAAAAGCAGCGAGTTGGAGCCAGAAAGAGTACATCTACCTAGCCAATAAAGCACAAGGAAGGGCCCGCTTCAACTTATCAAATAGTTGAGCCCAATCAGAAAGGAAACGAACATACTCAAAACAAGCCAGTATAGAGGTCGTTGGCCTAAAAACTATATCATCATGAACGAACAACCTAGGAAAAATAGTGGGTGCAAAGTTCACAAGTCTATTAAGTCTAATATGCGTATGAGTCTGGTCTAAAGCAAAATTCTTAGTGTCAATGATCTCAGACTCAACAAATTCAGACTTGCAATATTCATAAAGGAAGTCAGCTTGGATGGGGTCAAAAGAGAAGGACTCATAGTCACCATAAAAACCATTATCAGACCTTCCATGGATATCAAACTCACAAGAAAAATATTAATATTCTACATACAGAATATTATTATCTAATTTAAATAGAAGGGCAGGAATGATGGGATTAAAAGGGAATGATTCATAGTCAACATGAAACCCACATCACGACCTTCAGTAACATCAAACCTACATGAAAAAGATTCATATTCTGCATAAAGAATATCATCATCAAAGTCCAAAATAGTAGGTTCAATTACCTCATCGCATAATTCCTGCGAAATATCTTCCGGTGACTCATCTAAATCACGAGGCTCAACTACAGGTGTGATGCTTATATCTAACTCGCTAACAGGGGATAGAGACATAGGAAGGTCACACTCTTGATCTACACTAGGCAAATATATGCCTTCATTCAAGTCAGGCCGACGAGAATAAGAGGGTTCAAAATTATCATAAAGACTAATGTCAGGTTTAGGAGATCCTAAACTAGAATCAAGCCTACTATAAGTCCCCCTATTTTAGTTAAAACATTGAGAACATGCAGCAATTCTCACTTTCATGGTCTCTATCATTTGATCGGTTATTTCATTAATCTTCTTCTCAGAACTTGCACATGTAGCATCAACATAAGCACGATAAGGATAAGCATGAGCATCATGATTAGAAGATTCACAATAATCGCACAAAATAGGAGGCATATAATGGTAATATGTGTCATTTGAGTCTATAAAGTAGTCCTGATGGGAAGGATTAGCAGGAACAATAGACTCGCCATGTGTTGGGTATCTAAAAGTCTCGTTAGTATGTTCAAATGGATAGGTTTCCCAAGCTAGTTTTTCAAAGAAATCCCAAACTTCATCTTGAGTTTTAAATAATAATTCTATTAAACCCCCAGGACAAATTGATTCAACATAACACCTCGACTCTTCATTTAGACCCATAGCAATTACCTTATAAATTTTCCATTTTTGAAAATCATGATTCAGTTGAGCATGATAACCATTAAGCCTTGAAAGATAACTCCAAAAAGGTTCATGCTCATATTGTAGGGGATAAAAAACTGGCATTTTGTTTTTAAAGTTTTTAAAGTTTTTCAATTTTTAAGGGTTTTCGAGTTTTTTATTTTTTTGGATTTTAGGCTTTTCTAATTTTCATAGATTTTTTGATTTTTCATGAAATGACCAAGCTAAGCTACAATTAATAGTGAAATAAACAAAGTAAGATAGAACGTATGTAACTAATAAGAAAGAGCTAAGAAAAATAAAAATACAACCTAATCTCAACCCGTCATCCCCGGCAACGACGCCAAAAACTTGTAAGATAATTTCGAGTGTAAACTAAATGCCACAAGTATATGACTGTCGTTGTAGCACTTGAGGGTCATCTCCACCGGGACGATGGAAGATATTGAGGTCATTTAGCACGAAATTAAACTAGCATCATTCTAAGCTAATCAATTAACAAAAGCTTATAGATTGTAAATGGATTAAATTCTAAATAATCCCTAATCATTCGTAAATTCTAATATCCTTTAAACTAGAGAGAATAGCAAAGCCAAATTCAACCTTATTAAAGTAGGTATGAAGTTGAACTAATGAACCAAACCAATTGACTCAACTAAAATAAACCAAACTGAACTAAAATCAACTAAAATAAAAGGATAATCGAATTAAGGACACTTCATAAAGGAAGCAGAACACAGAGTACCAAAATTGGACTGAGTAAAGCATAACAGCAGGGGAGGCGATGAAGCAATCTTTCTAGAAATCTCGTTTCTGGATAAGGCAAAATCGAATTAACTGCATTTCTAGATTTATTAGCACCATTCAACAAGAAAGGAGTATAAGACAAAAACTGGAAATAAGAAAGAGAGTGCACAGAGAGTCACCTCAAGTTTGGAACACTGAACAAAATCCATGGCTGTCCTAGCGCTGAGCTCAACCCAAGAGCAGGGGATTGGCAATCTTGGATGTTACCGCAATGAGCAACCTATGACAGAGCTTCAAAGTTCATTAAAAATGGCGAAATTGCCATTACCACAGCTTCAGCCGTACCAAAACAGGGGCAGGGGAGAGGGAAACGAAATTATTCAAAACTGCCAGACTTAGCAACAATAGAGAACCTAGAAGACAATCCCAACTTCAATAGAATACAATCAAACCCAGAAAAATCGAATCATCAGCAGATAACCATCTTCCGAGGGGAACCAAATTCATGAAATTCGAAACCGAAAAAATCACGATCCTTACTCAAAAATCAACAAAACTAAAACTTAGTCCACTAATTTTTGGCTAACATGCATAGATTAAGGATGAAAAATAGAATTATGAACGGGAATCAAACTCTAAAATCTAAAACTATACTTGAATGTAAACCCTAAAAATCTAGAAACTCGAATTAGACTCACAATATACCCTAATCAAAACATGAAAGACTTCAACCAAAAGCTAAAACAAAACCTAATTAAAACCTAATTACCTAGCTCTGGTGCCGCATCTTCAATTTATATTCGAACGCAGCTTCATCTCACCCCTTGATGCGTAGATGTTATGGACGATCACGATGGCGATGATGATGGTGGCGTGCCGGTTGTGCGTGGAGCGTCAATGTTGGATAAGGATGAAGGCGGCGTGGTTGCTGGAGCCTGGTGGTTCATCGAAGAGGAAGATGAAGATGGATGTGAAGAAGGGGGGAGGGGTCAGGTTTCTGGTTTCCAGGCCGGAAGGAGCGGAGAGAGAAAATGAGAGTTAAGGGGGGGGAGGTATAGAGGTCACGTGCCATGCACGTGAGCTGGGATTTTTATTTCCAATTTAATTTCTCTTTTTTTGGGTTATAAAAGCAAATGGGCAAAGGATTTTTGGGTCGGGTTTGAGTCAATCTAGCCTAATGCTTCATTTTCGGCATTTTCCATCATTTCCCCGCATTTTTCTGCATTTATTCTCATTTTGTTCAAAACCTACAAAGCAAAATAAATTCAAATAAAAATCTAAAATCAACAATTATTATCAGCATGAATAGGTTGTAGAGGTACCGTAAAACTAACGTATTTTCAGCACGAATAAATACCCCCACACCAAGATTTTGCTCGTCCTTGAGTAAAACAATTAAACTACCAAAAAACAAATGAAAAATATGAAAAAGAAAATGCTAACCCATTGTCGTAGGAGTCACAGTTGCATTTAGCGTATGTAACAAGCCCTTTAAACCCCTCGGTCTCCCAAAGGGACGAGTAAGGTCTCGCGATGGCTTTCAAGTTTAATACCCACAAAAATTATTTCAAAAAGAAAATCATGTACACAATTCAAGCAATTGCGACACCCTAGCAACTAAATCACCAAGCTATATTCAAATGGAATGCACAATCAGAAGATATCCAAGTCAAAAGAAGCATCCTGCCTCTCATTTTTAACCCCCCACACAATATGCAATGATATGTGCACCTTGGTGTATGTGCTAATGTGTGTCAACTCTTATCAATCAAGTTGCTAACATTGACACGATCCCTATTTCCTTGCCTAGTCGCCTTATATGCTCCATTTTTTCCTTTTTTTTCCTTTTTTCAAGATTGAAAACACGCACGTGCTAAATCCGTTTGACTTGTAACTATTCGGGCCTTTTCTAAAAAGGGGCTTTATTAGATTGTGCAAAGCACTTATTTCGTTGCCCAAATAAATGTGAAATCAAGTAAACTAGCACATATTCAAGCCAATTAAAGATATGAAATAAAGATAGTGGCTATGGACATTGGTGCGGGCCCGGTTTTTAGTTCACTTTTCTGTTTTTTGCTTTTTTCTTCATTTTGCCAAGAGCTCAAAAGGTAATTTAGACAAACCAATGGTTCACATGCCAACTTAAGAACAAGGCAGGCACAAAATCACACATATGAGACGAGGTTATTATGAAAAATCAGAGCTACATCCTCAACTGGATATCTCATCGTGCAAACTCTATTTACATATAAGTCAATAACCTAGCACATAGGAACACAATTGCCTAAGAAAGCACACAAAATCCCAAAAGAAAAAGATAAATTTTTTGAATTTTTGAAAACTTTCGAAAAATATGTACAAATGGGCACCTCACCCCCACATCAAAACTTCACAATGTCCTCATTGTGAGAACAAAGGTGCTAAAAAGCAATCACATCAGCTATACAACCGCAAAACCAAATGAAACCACAAATATATACAAACTAGGACACCAATAAAAATCACAAACAAAACCAAAAACAAACATAAAATCACGAAAATCAAAATCTCAAATGAAAAGCAAAAACAAAACTATGTCTAAAACAAATCAAACCACTAAATGACCAAAATCAAAACCAAACCAAACCAAAAAAAAGAGCCAAACTCAAAAATCCAAAAAAACCAAAATAACTAAATAAAGAAAAACAAAAACCCAAACCTAACAAAAGAAAACAAAATCAATCAAGATGGAAACAAACATAACCATCCAAAATAAAACAAAACCAAACCAAGGACTTACTAAACACCAACCTAGACCAAAAGAAACTTAAAAGAATACAAAATACAAAAGAAAGAAAAGCTAAATACAAAACAAAAATAAAAACACTAAAACACCAAAAAGGAAACAAAAAGAAACTATTAAACAAAAACAAAACCAAAGGAAAACCAAAACTCACCAAACTAAAGAAACAAGACATAAAACTAAGGGAACAAAACACAAATTCAAGGAAACCAAACAATGAAACTAGAACATACACAAGGACAATCCTAGATATTCACAGCTATCAAGTATTCACAAAACGATAACACAATCAACAATAACCATAGCCTACAAGGCTCAACCAATCCCAAATTACTTCTCAAGATCGATCACCTGTACAATCATGGTCCAAATATTAGCAACTAAGTACGACAAGAATAAAAGAGAAAAGTTAGAACGATCATACCAGGTCAGGTGCAAAAGCACACCTAGGCTATACCTATAGAAATCCGCTTAGCTAGAGGTCCTTGGAGCATCAGCAACTCCATATTAAGCTGAGAAGTGCAACTCAAATCAAAACTCGATAAAGCACGTAGCAGCTGATCAAATAACAAAGCTCAACTCTCAATCACATAGAAACAGTGAAGAGCAGTGAGTTGGAGCTAGAAAGAGTACATCCACCTAGCCGATAAAGCACAAGGAAGGGCCTGCTTCAACTTATCAAATAGTTGAGCCCAATCAGAAAGGAAATGAATATACTCAAAACAAGCCAGTATAGAGGTCATTAGCCTAGAAACTATATCATCATGAACGAACAACCTAGGAAAAATAGTGGGTGCAAAGTTCACAAGTCTATTAAATCCAATATGCGTATGAATCTGGTCTAAAGCAAAATTCTTAGCGTCAAGGATCTCAGACTTAACAAATTCTGACTTGTAATATTCAAAAAGGAAGTCAGCTTGGACGGGGTCAAAAGAGAAGGACTCATAGTCAACATAAAAACTTTCATTAGAACTTCCATGGATATCAAACTCACAAGAAAAAGATTAATATTCCACATATAGAATATTATTATCTAATTTAAATAAAAGGGCAGGAATGATGGGATCAAAAGGGAATGTTTCACAGTCAACATGAAAACCCACATTAAGACCTTCAGTAACATCAAACCCACATGAAAAAGATTCATATTCTGCACAAAGAATATCATGATCAAAGTCCAAAATAGTGGGTTTAGTTGCCTCATCGCATAATTCCTGCGAAATATCTTCCTGTGACTCATCTAAATCACGAGGCTCAACTGCAGGTGTTATGCTTATATCTAACTCGCTAACAGGTGATAAAGACAAAAGGAGGTCACTCTCCTGATCTAGACTATGCAAATACATGCCTTCATTCAAGTCAGGCCTACCAGAATGAGAGGGTTCAAAATTATTATAGAGACTAATGTCAGGTTTAGGAGATCCTAAACTAGAATTGAGCTCACTGTAAGTCTCCCTATATTGGTTAAAACATTGAGAACATGCGGCAATTCTCGCTTTCATGGTCTATATCATTTGATCAGTTATTTCATTAATCTTCTTTTCAAAACTTGCACATGTAGCATCAACGTAAGCACGATAAGGATAAGCATGAGCATCATGATCAGAAGATTCACAATAATTGCACAAAACAAGAGGCATATAATAGTAATATGTGCCATTTGAATCTATAAAGTAGTCTTGATGGGAAGAATTAGCAGGAACAATAGACTCGCCACGTGTTGGGTATCTAAAAGTCTCGTTAGTATGTTCAAACGCATAGGTTTTCCAAGCTAATTTTTCAAAGAAATCCCAAACTTCATCTTGAGTTTTAGATAATAATTCTATTAAACCCCCTAGATAAATTGATTCAACATAACCCCTTGACTCTACATTTAGACCCATAGCAATGACCTAATGAATTTTCCATTTTTGAAAATTATGATTCAGTTGAGCACGATAACCACTAAGCCTTGAAAGATAACTCCAAAAAGTTTCATGCTCATATTGTGGAAAATTAAAAACTGGCAGTTTATTTTTAAAGTTTTTAAAGTTTTTTAATTTTTAAGGGTTTTCAAGTTTTTTATTTTTTTGGATTTTAGGCTTTTCTAACTTTTATAAATTTTTTGATTTTCCACGAAATGACCAAGCTAAGCAACAATTAATAATGTAATAAACGAAGTAAGACAAAACATATGCAACTAATAAGAAAGTGGGAAGAAAAAAAATATGACCTAATCTCATCCCATCTTCCTCGGCAACGCTGCCAAAAACTTGTACGACAATAGCACAAAATTAAGCTAGCATCATTCTAAGCTAATTAATTAACCAAAGTTTTAGATTGTAAATGGATTAAATTCTAAATAATCCCTAATCATTCGTAAATTCTAGTATCCTTTAAACTAGATAGAATGGCAAAGCCAAATTCAACCTTATTGAAGCAAGTATGAAGTTGAACTAATGAACCAAACTAATTGACTCAACTAAAATAAACCAAACTGAACTAAAATCAACTAAAATCAAAGGATAATCAAATTAAGGACACTTCATGAAGGAAACAGAACATAGACTACCAAAACTGGACTGAGTATAGCATAACAATAGGGGAGGGGGATGAAGCAACCTTTCTGGAAATCTCGTTTCTGGATAAGGCAAAATCGAATTAACCACATTTCTGGATTTATTAGCAACATTCAGCAAGAAAGGAGTATGAGACAAAAATTGAAAATAAGAAAGAGAGTGCACAGAGAGTCACCTCAAGCTCAGAACACTGAAGGAAATGCATGGGTATCCTAGCGCTTAGCTCAACCCAGGAGTAGGGGATCGGCAATCTTGGATGTTGCCATAAAGAGCAACCTAGAACAGAGCTTCAAAGTTCATTAAAAGTGGTGAAATCACCATTACCACAGCTTCAGCTGTACCAAAACAAGGGCAGTTAAGAAGGAAACGAAATTATTCAAAACTGCCGGACTTAGCAATAATAGAGAACCTAGAAGACAATCCCAACTTTAACAGAATTCAATCAAAACCAGAAAAATCGAATCATCAGCAGATAACTATCTTCTAAGAGGAACCAAATTCATAAAATTCGAAGCCGAAAAATTCACAATCCCTACTCAAAAATCAACAAAACTAAAACTTAGTCCACTAATTTTTGGCTAACATGTATGGATTAAGGATGAAAAACAAAACAATTATGAACGGGAATCAAACCCTAAAATCTAAAACGATACTTGAATGTAAACCCTAAAAATCTAGAAATTCGAATTAGACTCACAAGATACCCAAATCAAAACATGAAAGACTTCAACCTGAAGCTAAAATAAAACCTAATTAAAACCTAATTATCTAGCTCTGGTGCCGCATCTTCAATTTATATTCGAACCCAGCTTCATCTCACCCCTTGATGCGTAGACGTCATGGACGGTCACGATGGCGATGATGATGGTGGTGTGCTAGCAATGCGTGGAGCGTCAATGATGGATAAGAATGAAGGTGGCGTGGTTGCTGGAGCCTGGTGGTTCGTCGAAGAAGAAGATGAAGATGGATGTGTGGAAGGGGCGAAGGGTCAGGTTTCTGGTTTCCAGGCCGAGGGGAGCGGGGAGAGAAAATGAGAGTTAGGGGGGGAGGTATAGAGGTCACGTGCCATGCACATGAGCTGGGATTTTTATTTCAAATTTAATTTCCCTTTTTTTGGGTTATAAAAGCAAATGGGCAAAGGATTTTTGGGTCGGGGTTGAGTCAATCTGGCCTAATGCTTCATTTTGGGCATTTTCCATCATTTTTCTCGCATTTTTCTACATTTATTCTCATTTTGTTCAAAACCTACAAAACAAAATAAAATCAAATAAAAATATAAAAATGACAATTATTACAAGCATAAATCAGTTTTAGAGGTACCATAAAAATAATGTAATTTCAGCATGAACAGATACCCCCACATTAAGATTTTGCTCGTCCTTGAGCAAAACAACTAAACTACCAAAAAATAAATGAAAAATAAGAAAAATAAAATCCTAACTTACTGTCGTAGGAATCACCTTTGTATTTAGCGTATGTAACAAGCCCTTTAAACCTCTCGGTCTCTCAAGTGGACGAGTGAGATCTCGTGATGGTTTTCAAGTTTAACACCAACAAAAATTATTTCAAAAAGAAAATCATGTACGCGATTTAAGCAATTGCGACACCCTAGCAACTAAATCACCAAGCTATATACAAATAGAATGCACAATCAGAAGATATCCAAGTCAAAAGAAGCATCCCGACTCTCATTTTTCACTCCACACACAATATGCAATGATATGTACACCTTGGTGTATGTGCTAATGTGTATCAACTCTTATCAATCAAGTTGCTAACATTGACACGATCCATATTTCCTTGCCTAGTCGCCTTATTCACTCCATTTTTTCCTTTTTTTTCTTTTTTTCGAGATTGAAAATGCACACATGCTAAACCCGCTTGACTTACAACTATTCGGGCCTTTTCTAAAAAGGGGCCTTATTAGATTGCACGAAGCACTTATTTCATTGCCCAAATAAATGTGAAATCAAGTAAATTAGCACATATTCAAGCCAATTAAAGATATGAAATAAAGATAGTGGCTATGGACATTGGTGCAGGCCCGTGTTTTCATTCACTTTTCTATTTTTCGGTTTTTTCTTTGTTTTGCCAAGAGCTCAAAAGGCAATTTTGACAAACAAATAGTTCACATGCCAACTTAACAACAAGACCCTAAGAATTGACGATAAAGTGAGCAAGGTAGGCGCACAATCTCACATACAAGACGAGGTTATTATGAAAAATCGAAGCTACATCCTCAACTAGACATCTCATCATGCAAACTCTATTTACGTATAACTCAATAACCTAGCACATGGGAACACAAGTGCCCAAGAAAGCACACAAAATCCCAAAAGAAAAAGAGAAATTTTTTGAATTTTTGAAAAATTTCGAAAAATATATACAAATGGACACCTTATCCCCACACCAAAACTTCACAATGTCCTTACTGTGGGAACAAAGGCGCTAAAAAGCAATCACATCAGCTATACAACCACAAAACCACATGAAACCACAAATATATACAAACTAGAACCCCAATAAAAATCATAAACAAAACCAAAAACAAACATAAAATCCCCAAAATCAAAATCTCAAAAGAAAAGCAAATATAAAACTAAGTCTAAAACAAATCAAACCACTAAATGATCAAAATCAAAACCAAACCAAACCTTAAAAAAAAAAGCCAAACTCAAAAATCAAAAAAAGCAAAATAACTAAATAAAGAAAAACAAAAACCAAAACCTAACAAAATAAAACAAAATCAGTCAAGATCAAAACAAACATAATCATCCAAAATAAAACAAAACCAAACCAAGGACTTGCTAAACACCAACCTAAATCAACAGAAACCTAAAATAAAACAAAATACAAAAGGAAGAAAAGCTAAATACAAAACAAAATCAAAAACACTAAAACACCAAAAAGGAAACGAAAAGAAACTATTAAACAAAAACAAAACCAAAGGAAAACCAAAACTCACCAAACTAAAGAAACAAGACACCAAACCAAAGGAACAAAACACAAATTCAGGGAAACCGAACAATGAAACTAGAACACACTCAAGCACAATCCTAGATATTCATAGCTATTAAGTATTCATAAAACAATAACACAATCAACGGTGATCACATCATAGCCTACACGGCTCAACAAATCCCAAATTAGTCCTTAAGATTGATCACCCGTACAATCACAGCCCAAATATCCACAACCAAGTACGAAAAGAATAAGAGAGAAAAATTAGAATGATCATACTAGGTCAGGTGCAAAAGTACACCTAAGCTATACCTCTGGAAATCTGCTTAGCTAGAGGTCCTTGGAGCATCAACCACTCCATATTAAGCCGAAAAGTGCAACTCAAATCAAAACTCATCAAAGCATGCAGCAGCTTATCAAACAATGAAGCCCAACTCTCAATCACATAGAAACGATGAAAAGCCATGCGTTGGAGCCAGAAAGAGTACATCCACCTAGCCAATAAAGCACAAGTAAGGGCCCGCTTTAACTTATCAAATAGTTGAGCCCAATCAGAAAGGAAATGAACATACTCAACATGAGCCAGTATTGAGGTCATTGGCCTAGAAACTATATCATCATGAGCGAACAATGTAGGCAAAATAGTGGGAGCAAAGTTCACAAGTCTGTTAAGTCCAATATGTGTATGAGTCTAGTCTAAAGCAAAATTCTTAGTGGCAATGATCTCAGACTCAACAAATTCAAACTTACAATATTCAAAAAGGAAGTCAGTTTGGATGGGGTCAAAAGAGAAGAACTCATAGTCAGCATAAAAACCATCATCAGAACTTCCACGGATATCAAACCCATAAGAAAAATATTCATATTCTACATACAGAATATTAATATCTAATTTAAATGGAAGATCAGGAATGATGGGATCAAAAGACAATGATTCATAGTCAACATGAAAACCCACATCAAGACCTTCAGTAACATCAAACCCACATGAAAATGATTCATATTCTGCATAAAGAATATCATCATCAAAGTCCAAAATATTTGGTTCATTTACCTCGTTGCATAATTCCTGTGAAATATCTTCCTGTGACACATCTAAATCACAAGGCTGAACTGCAGGTGTGAAGCTTATATCTAACTCGCTAACAGGTGATAGAGACATAGGGAGGTCACTCTCTTAATTTAGACTAGGCAAATATATGCCTTTACTCAAGTTAGGCCTACCAGAATAAGATGGTTGAAAATCATCATAGAGACTAATGTCAGGTTTAGGAGATCCTAAATTAGAAATAAGCCCACTATAAGTCTTCCTATTTTGGTTAAAACATTGAGAACATGCAACAATTCTCGCTTTCATGGTCTCTATAATTTGATTAATCATTTGATTAATCTTCTTTTCAAAACTTACACATGTAGCATCAACATAAGCACGGTAAGGACAAGCATGAGCGTCATGATTAGAAGATTCACAATAATCGCACAAAACAGGAGGTATATATTAGTAATTTTTGTCATTTGAATCTATAAAATAGTCATGATGGGAAGGATTAGCAGGAATAATTGGCTCGTCATTAGTTGGGTATCTAAAAGTCTTGTTAGCTTGTTCAAACGCATAAGTTTCCCAAGGCAGTTTTTCAAAGAAATCCCAAACTTCATCTTGAGTTTTAGATAATAATTCTATTAAACCCCTAGGACAAATTGATTCAATATAACACCTCGACTCTACATTTAGACCCATGGCAATGACCTTACAAATTTTCCATTTTTGAAAATTATGATTCAGCTGAGCATGATAATCATTAAGACATGAAAGATAACTCCAAAAAGTTCATGCTCATATTATTGGAAATGGAAAACTGTCATTTTGTTTTTAAGTTTTTAAAGTTTTTCAATTTTTAGGAGTTTTCAAGTTTTCTATTTTTGTTGGATTTTAGGCTTTTCTAATTTTTATAGATTTTTGAATTTTT
This sequence comes from Carnegiea gigantea, assembly GCA_029747015.1. NCBI lineage: Eukaryota > Viridiplantae > Streptophyta > Magnoliopsida > Caryophyllales > Cactaceae > Carnegiea > Carnegiea gigantea. The sequence continues at coordinate 27,003 of JAKOGI010001777.1, forward strand.
CACAAAATGACCAAGCTAAGTCATAATTAATAATGAAATAAATAAAGTAAGACAGAACATATGCAACTAATAGGAAAGCAGCTAAGAAAATAAAAATATGACCTAATCTCATCCCGTCAACCACGGCAACGGCGTAAAAAAATTGTACGATAATTTCGAGTGTAAACTAAATGCCGTAAGTATACGACTGTCTTCCTAATACTTGAGGGTCGTCTCCACAAGGACGATGGAAGGTATTGAGGTCATCTAGCACGAAATTAAACCAACATCATTCTAAGCTAATTAATTAACAAAAGTGTATAGATTGTAAATGGATTAAATTCTAAATAATCCCTAATTATTCGCAAATTCTAATATCCTTTGAACTAGATAGAATAGCAAAGCCAAATTCAACCTTATTGTAGTAAGTATAAAGTGGAACTAATGAACCAAATTAATTGACTCAACTAAATTCAACCAAACTGAACTAAAATCAACTAAAATCAAAGGATAATCAAATTGAGCACACTTCATAAAGGAAACAGAACACAGAGCACCAAAACCGGACTGAGTAAAGCATAACAACAGGGGAGGGGATGAAGCAACCTTTCTGGAAATCTCGTTTCTGGATAAGGCAAAATCAAATTAACCACATTTCTAGATTTATCAGCAACATTCAACAAGAAAGGAGTATGAGACAAAAACGGAAAATAAGAAAGAGAGCACAAAGAGAGTCACCTCAAGTTCAGAACACTAAAGAAAATCCAGGGGTGTCCTAGCACTGAGCTCAACCCAGGAGCAGGGGATCGGGAATCTTGGATGTTCCAGTGAAGAGCAACCCAGAACAGAGCTTCAAAGTTCATTAAAAATGGCAAAATCGCCATTATCACGGCTTCAGTCGTTCCGAAATAGGGGCAGGGGAGAGGGAAATGGAATCATTCAAAACTGCCAGACTTAGCAATAACAGAGAACCTAGAAGACAATCCCAACTTCAATAGAATTCAATCAAAACCAAACAAAATCGAACCATTCACAGATAACTATCTTCTAACATAAACCAAATTTATAAAATTCGAAACAAAAAAATTGCAATCCTTACTCAAAAATCAACAAAACTAAAACTTAGTCCACTAATTTTTGGCTAACACACATAGATTAAGGATGAAAAACAGAACAATTACTAACGGGAATCAAACCCTAAAATCTAAAATGATACTTGAATGTAAACCCTAAAAATCTAAAAATCCGAATTAGACTGACAAGGCACCCTAATTAAAACTTGTCAGACTTCAACCTAAACCTAAAATAAAACCTAATTAAAACCTAATTACCTAGCTCTGGTGCCGCATCTTCAATTTATATTCGAACCCTGCTTCATCTCACCCCTTGATTTGTAGATGTCGTGGACGATCACAATGGGGATGACGACGGGGGTGTGCTGGCAGTGTGTGGAGCGTCGATGGTGGATGATGATGAAGGTGGCGTGGTTGCTACAGCCTAGTGGTTTGTTGAAGAGAGAGAGGGGGTGGAGATGAGGAAGATGAAGATGGATGTGAAGAAGGGGGGAAGGGTTAGGTTTCTGGTTTCCAAGCCGAGGGGATAGAAGAGAGAAAATGAGAGTTAAGGGGGGGAGGTATGGAGGTCACGTGCCATGCACATGAGTTGGTATTTTTATTTCCAATTTAATTTTCATTTTTTTTGTTGGGTTATAGAAGCGATCGGGATAAGGATTTTTGGGTCGAGTTTGAGTCAATCTGGCTCAATGCTTCATTTTCCGCATTTTCCAACATTTTTTTCGCATTTTTTCACATTTATTCTCATTTTGTTCAAAACCTACAAATCAAAATCAAATCAAACAAAAATCTAAAAATAACAATTATTATGAGCATAAATCGGTTATAGAGGAACGTAAAAATAACGTATGTTCAGCAGGAACAATACTGTTCTAAGATAACAACCCCTTTTACAAGTCAACCTATTCAGAAAGTGCCTTGATAACATGTACTTAATTAGGTTGGAGATAACATGCACAATGTGAGATTGCATGTGATGTCTTAACTTTTGAACAAAAGCACGAGAGACGAGCACAACTTTTCAATTGGTGAGTAGTAAGTTCAACACTGACCAATGTCTGGCTTAAGTAATAGAGAGCTCTTTCCTTACCTAACATGTTACTTGGGCACATAATGCTCCAAGTGAACGTTCTTGCGCTGTGATGTAAAGACTTGCTAGAAACTGGTGCCCACAATTCCGGGAGACTTGACAAGTACTTTTTGATGCTATCGAAAGCCTTTTGACATAAGTCATCCCATTCAAAAGGAACTACTTTTTTTACAAAATGGCTGAAAGGATGACATCGACCAATGAGATTTGATACAAACCTTCAGATATACGCCCAACATCTTGCAAATCCCAAAGTTCTTTGAGGCTCTTTGATGGATGCTTGTCTCGAATTGCTTTTATCTTAGCTTGGTCAATTTTGATGCCTCTATGTTGGATGAAAAAACCTAAGAATTTGCTAGATATGACACAAAATACACATCTTAGTGGATTCATCTTTACTTGACATTTTTGTAATTTTTCGAAGATTTTTCGAAGATTTTGCAAATGATTAGATCTCTTTTAGACTCCGCCACTAGATCATCCACATAGCATTCCATATTTTTGTGCACCATGTCTTTAAAAATAGTTTGCATCGCCCTTTGATAAGTTGCCCCTTCATTTTTCAAGCCGAAGGCCATCACTTTATAACAAAAGATGCCCTTCGGTGTGCCAAACACTGTGGCCTCTTAATCTGATAATGCTATTTGAATCTGGTTATAGCCTGCAGTGCAATCCATGAAGGATAAGGCTTTGTGACTAGTGGTAGCATCAATCATGTGTTCAGCGACCGGAAGTGAAAAGTCATCTTTCTGGCATGTATCATTAAGGTCTCGAAAATCCACACAAATACAAAGTTGGCCATTTTTCTTCCTTACTGGGATGATGTTTGCAATCCAGGTTGGGTATTGCACCTCGTGTATGAACTTAGCATCAATGAGTTTGTTTACTTACTTATCAATTTTAGATATCAACTTCGGCTGAAAGCACTATTGAAGTTGCTTTTTAGGAGAAACACCCTCTTTAATGGAGAAGTGGTGAATAAGCAACCTTCGAATTTAACCTAAGCATTTCCTTGCATTTTAGTGTGACAACAAATGAACCCAACATCGATAAGTTTGTTTACTTCCATTTTTCAAGAGTTGGCTGAAAGGGTGATAGTGACTAGCAAGGTTTGATATGAACATTTTAATATATGCCAAGGGTCCTTGCAAATTCCGAAGCTCTTTGGGGTTCTTTGGTAGGGGCATGTCTTGACTTACTTTATCTTAGCCTGATCAATTTGGATGCCTCCATACCGGATGACAAAACCTTGGAATTTGCCAGATGTAACACCAAATGCGCATTTTAGTAGATTCATCTTTAGTTAGCGTTTTCATAATCTTTCAAATATTTCCCGGAGATCCTACAAATGATCTGATCTCTTTTTGGACTTAACCATTAGATCATCCACAAAGCATTCCACATTTTTGTATAATATGGCATCGAAATAGTTTGTGTCGCCCTTTGATAGGTTGCTCCTGCATTTTTTATGCCAAAAGGCATCACTTTATAATAAAAGATGTCCTTCAATGTGCAAAATGTTGTGGACTCTTGATTTGTTAACGTCATTTGAATCTAGTTATAGCCTATGATGCAATCCATGAAGGATAAGTCTTCATAACTGGTGGTAGCATCAATCATGAGTTCAGCGGCTAAAAGTGGAAAGTCATCTTTCGGGCATGCATCATTAAGGTTTTGAAAATCCACACAAATACGAAGTTCACCATTTTTCATCCTTACTGGGATAAGATTTGCAATCCAGGTTAGGTATTACACCTCGCGTATGAACCCAGCATCAATGATTTTGTTTACCTCTTTTTCGATTTCATGTATGAACTCAGGGTGAAAACACCATTGAGGTTTCTTTTTTGGTGAAACATCCTTTCTAACCCAGAAATTTCCTTCCAAATTTATGCGAACACATTGTTGTATCTACAGAGGAGCTTGAAATACTATTCTTCGTCATTGGTCATTACCATGATGCTCACATAGATAGGGCAGTGTTTCAATTAATCCGAGGTTCAACCCTTTTAGCTCATCAACTATGGCTTGCTCCCTATCTTCTAAATTTATGGTGCTTCAGCGAGTTTTATTTCAGAATCCAAGTTATTGGTCGCTTGAACTATGATGTGGTTAGAATAAGCTTGTTCATCTCTTTTGAGCTAACATTAGCTCCATGGCTAGAGAGAACTCAGGTACGCCTATTTGCTTTTAGGGAGTCATCTGTTATCATTGCTAAAGTAGAAACACGGTCCATACATAAAGGAATGGGACTCTATTTATTTCACCAATGCAGATGAACACCGAACCCCTCTCTTTTAAGGATGGTAAGCTTGATCACATCTCATATATCTTAATTTTGGCCAAGTTCGAGGCTGATATCAAATTGTTCATGGTAGACTTTGGCATGCTATTGGTTGCTGAACTACCATCCACTAGAATTCGCTTAACTATTTTCCCCTAAGTGTATCCAGTAACAAACAACGGGCGAATATGTGATTTAGAGCCTAACAATAAGTTATCGCCGGTGAATGTCACAGTAGTATTACGGGTGCACATTGGGTAGTAATACTCATAAGTGGTACATCCTTCACCTTGTTAGCATATAGTTTTGCATGGCAAATCACAGCAACAATTTGTTCATGCACCTCTTCTGGCAAGTGAAAAATTGGTCGCTAACCCATGTACACTAGTAAAGCTTCTAAGACAATGAAGACCTTGTCATTTCTTTTGAGAGGAAATGTCTTTCTATAACTTTGCTCTTCATGTTTCTCATCATTATCATCATTAAATTCAGAACATGAAGTTAGGTTGAGAACCACTTTGTTAAAGGGTCTATTCGGGAAGAATTCACTTAAGTCAATGAAAATAGACAGTTTTTGGTAAAGTGGGTGAACTACCGAACTTCTTGCTCCTTATTGGCTTGAGACATCATTCTTCCTTGACTTTTCTCATGACAAAGTGGTAATAGCTTGGCTTACCTTTGCTTCCTTGACTTGTGCCTAGCAACCAAAGTCCATCGTTTATCATCTTTCTTAAAGGTATTTGACGCAAGATTGGTCTTTGGCGGTTGTGATGAAATTAGTAATAAGAGAACTGCTGGTTCTAGACTCCAAAATTGTACTGTGATTATCTCTTCTTTCAATGAAAGGGTTAAATTATATTTCTCGAGGGCGGCCAAATAGTTTGCCCTCTGTTAACATGAAGGAGTATGATGTTCAGATGAGATAGATATGTGATTAGCTTCGAGTATGTCATCTAAATGTTGAATGATCCTTCTATCCCTAGCCAATTGCATGATGCTCTTCTTAAGTGCAGCGAAATTTTCAAGAGGGTGACCAGTGACTCTATAATACCTACAGTATGAGATGAGTAGTAGCTTTGGCTCAGGCAATTCAATGATACTCTTCTCGAGTAAATCATCTAGCATATCCGATAAATCTAAGTCAGGAAATGAATACTTCTTTTCCTAAAGCTCGTTTTGTGTGGGACGCTTCTTTGTTTCGTCCTTGAATGACGTACTCTTCTTATCTTCTAATTTAGGCTTTCCTGTAATCCGAATTGAATCTCCTAGAGAGATTGGACATCGCCTCTTTAGTCATGCTTTTAGAGAACTTAACATTGTTCTTGAATTCAACTTTTTCCTTCTTTGATTTAGTAAAATAAAAAGAGCTTCCATGAGGACTATCTATATCGTCACCTCCTTGCCATATGCCTTGCTTGCCAATTTTTGGAGAGTCGTAGGTTTGCTAATTTGTATGACGTACAACAAACACCACTTCATGCCTTGGGCACATGTTTCAATGGCAGAAGCTTCAAATAGCTAATCTTTGTATTCAAGACTAAGTGCACCCCAGCGATTGATGTAGTTAAGAACAGGCTCATCTTTCCATTGTTTTGTGCCTGCTAGCTAACTCATGCTGATAGTGTGCTAGGTGCTACACAATCTGTTAAAAAACTATTGTTCCATTTGTTCCTAATTGTTGATGGACTCAGTTTCTAGGTCAGTATACCAATCAAAGGCAATACCTTTTAATGTCCAAATAAAATGCTTTATCATGAGGTCACTATCAGCACCAACATTATTGCATGCCTCAATGAGGTGTGCTGACATGTTGGTTTAGGTTGCCTTTCCCATCAAATTGGTGGAACTTAGGAGGCTGATAAATGTTGGGCATGTAGAGAGCATCAACCCTCTTAGTGTAAGGCTTGGTATATAGATGAGTTATGTGTTAACCTCCTCCCATTGTGGTTTAACTGCATTTGCTATTAGGTCTTGCATTTGTTCAATAGTTAGTAATTTAGAGGACTCATTGTTTTTAAGCTTACCACCTTTCATTGGCTGCTTTTTATTGTTAGAAGCTTTGCTATGGATGGACACTTTTTTCTCCTCTTAACTTTCTGAGTCTTTTGTAGAAGATTAGGCTAATCGTTTTTCTAACTTCTTACTCACCTTAGCAATCTTTTCCTCTCGAAGTTTGATGTGCGCTTTCTTTTCTTTACCCTCCCTAGTGAGTTTTTGTAAGATGGCCTTCTTGTTAGCCATTTCCTTTTTCTAACTGTTTGCACAGGTCATCATAACTAGCATGACAACAGTTTTTGAGGACTCAACTTCAATTTCAAATAAGAGAGTCCCTTTTTGTAAAGGTGAAGAAAAGTCATTATTATAGTAGCCTTCTACTTCATAGAATGGAGATTGAAGGATGGCAAGGTTTCAAACTTTATTCATCCAACAATACACTTTTTACTTCAAGTCTTGGGGTTTGGATCCGATCGTCACTGTTTGCCTAGGGACAATTGTTGCAGCAGCTCTTGCTATGCTTCTTGTCTCCATTCTATAGGTTCACCTGCTAGAGTGGTGCTAGTTTCATAAAATCTAGGAGAGAGAGATTTGGTGCTCTTCTTCTTTGACAATTGAAATGTAATGTTCTTCATGGTTATGTCTTCTTTGAAGAGGACGCTCTTAAAACTTGAAAGCCTTGATTTTGTTTTGGGAGAAAGAGATGAGGGGTAGAGATTTTCCTACTGAGCGTGTTAAAAATTTGTAAGCAAAATTTCGAGCCTAAAATAAATTAGACAAGAATTTGAGTAACGAATTGAGATTTTGTGTTGGTATTGTATACAAGGGTACAATCTTTATATTGAACACAATGAAGTAAGCCTCTTATTTAATCTTCTTCGATGAATTTGAATGAACTTTATCTTGAGAAAGGGCTTGAGAGGCTTAACCTCTATCAAGAAAGTATTTGATCTTTGAAGGAAGACGGTACGTGCTTCAGGTGCTTTGTTATCTTCCTTCAAAGAGAGAGCACTTGAGCCTTAGTGAATTCTTAGAATATCCACCCTTGCATAAAGGGGGGTAGGGGTCTATTTATAGAAAAATTCAATCCCTTTAAAGGTTAAGTAGGCCTTGACCTTATTTTAGGCCTACGTTTGGGCTTCAACTTGAGTTGATTTGACTTGGTAGTTGTTTGGACATTGACTTGGGCATTGACTTGAGAATTTCCATGGACTTTAACTGGATCTTGATTTGGTAGTCGTTTGGACTTAGGACACAACTTGTGAATCAATTTAGGTTTAACTAAATCAATTAAAAAGATTGACCCAATAATTAATTTAACTTTATCTCTTAGTATGGCACATATATATGTTTAGCGCCTATAAGGAGATATGGTTGTTTTGTATAAGATGATTTATGGACCTTTACAAGTCTACGCTTTTTTAATATCAAGTGTCTACATTCCCACAAGATGCTTTTGATTGGGTAGACTCATAGAACAAAGTAGTGCATGCTATTAGGGAAGTGACCATTGGTTGGTCTTATTGAAGCATCTACTAAAACGGTCTCCACATAAAAATTTCAGAAACAAATAGGGAGATATAATCAATAATCCATATGCATTTGGAAATAGAGGGCTCCATCCACAAATCGTCGCCCATTAAAGCATGAAGTTCATAAAAAATTTCACAATTTTTAAATTCTTCAATAAGCAAGTTGGCAGGTACAAACATAACTAAGTTTAAGAAACAAGAGCCCATACCTTGCATATCGATTGACAGACAATAGTGGAACGCAAAAATGGAACTGATTGACTAAAGCAGATGATATCTTATGCTTGGAAAGCAAAATTCATTGGGAGAAAACTTGTGCTTCTAGATTGACAAGGAATAGTAAGATATTCAATACACAAAAAAACAGAGGCTGTAGAATTCATCAGTTAGAATAATTTCATGATAAAAGGGAATGCTGTTTATAGAGCGAAGGACAAGGACTATCTTAGTCCATCATGTTAAATGGTGTACGACTTTAACTTGGGTTTGCTCAAGTACATCTTGTAATGTCTGATCTTTTGGTGGAAATGAAATGAGAGGCCAAACTTTATACAGCCAATTAAAAAACATTCACCAAAAAAAAAAAAAAAACAAAGGGGGAAGGGAAGAGGAGCAGAATGGTAGAAACAACTGATTTTCTACAGAAACTTTTTTAGAGCAAAGGCTAGGTAGATCTTGACTTTACTCCAAAAATAGGTAGGTACTTTTTGATATGAAACATTTTGCACATTTCCTAGGTTCAGCATACACTTGATTTTAACCCCTAATCACTGAAATAACTGTAGGTTGAAAATATTTATGATCCAAAATTTCAAAAGTGACAAGTAGCACATCTGAGTATTTGATATAGTCCATCAATACTGAAGCCAAAATGAAGTGGTGATTTTAGGTTAAGCCTTTGAAACCAAATATGACCATTATATCACAGAAGTTCTGACACGCACACCTAAAAAAACCACACAATACATAATGACTCAAATTAGATATACACTGATTCACCAATGCATATGTAATTTCACCATATGAAATTTATATCATGTAAATATAAAACACACAAGAGAATTTACATTAGGGCAATCAGAAGAACTTATTGTATCGGGTAGTGAGAGAATTACACAAATTGGAATATAGACCATAAAGCGAATACTAACGATGCTTTTCGACTTCATACCATGAATTAGGACTAGAATAGTGTTTATCTATACCAGAAAAGGCTAGTTGTATCTAACACTATAGTCTACAGATCCCCCTTTGTTCATACAATTGTTCATTTGGAAAGCACAATCTTGGTTGTTCAGGGAAACAAAGTTGGAATTGCCTTTGCATGATACACAACTATCCCTGTTCTAGTACAAACTTTCCAGCCAGCCTTGCTTGAATTCTAGTGCTTGTTTCATGAAAAATTGGTTAAATTAAAGAAGAATAAGGTAACCAGGCAAAAGAAGGTATTTGGGTTTATTTATAGTAGTCATCAGAGGGTAAAACTAGTCACAATATATTGTAATCGGTAGTGCTTATTCTCTAGGACACTAGCATGAACCCCCTCCCCCTCTCTCTCCAAGTGCTTGTTCTAGCTAGCTGGTGAAGTTCAGGGTGCCTGGAGTGGTCATCAAAGGTACACTTGAGGTTCGCTAGACTTTGGGTCTCCGATAGCCACCGGCCGTCGCCTTTGCCGATCGTCCTGTGGCTTTTCCGGGTCTCTCTTTATTATTTCTTCAGATTTGTGTGCCGATGGAGGGATAAAGTGGTTTTTGACCAGGGCTTTGGGTTGGCCAGTAGCTTCTGTCACCGTCGATGAGGTTTGAGGTGGTTTCCGACCGCCGGTGAATTTTCCGGACATGAATCTCGCCGGAAATTCCCCAAGTCACCTTTTTAGGTGTAAAAACAGCTGTTTTCTCTTATGATAGTGTTGTTATCTTTGGCCAGTCTCAGGTGAGTGGTTTTTTGTGTGTTTCTGCTCATTTTCTCTTTTTCCAAGTAGTGTACGGCATTGGTGGGTTTTGCGATCAACTCATTTGTACCCTTGTTTACGTGGTTTCATTTGTGGTTTTCCTTCCTCCTAATACTTCACATTGCCCCGTCTCTGTGTCATGTATGCCTCCGTGAGGGTGGAAGGGAAGTTCCTGGAAGTGACTGGGAATGTTGGAGGCCTTTTTCGTTTTAGAGTTGTTGGGTCCAGTAGAAGGAAGAGGATTTTCATCTAGTTAAGCTTCGAGGAGTTTCGATGGATGGTAGTACAAATCGCTTGCTTCTGTTTCTCAGAGGGAGAATAATTGGGGTTGAAAACTTTTAGGTGGAGTCATAGGTGTCTATTGCTTCAATTAAAAAAGAATAGCAAAAGTAGGTTCATTGCCCTCTCCCTTTTAAGTAAAGGTGGGCACACTAGGACAGTGTTCTTTCTTAAGGGTGCTAAGGCAGAGGGTTGGTTTGGGGTGACAAAGATTCTTAAAGAGACTTTGATTGAGGGTCATAAGCAGCTATCTCGTCCACCTAGGAATGCTTCTATTTCCTTCTAGTTTCTGTTGAGTAGGGATAGGTCTTTTGCTAATTTTGTTCAAGGTCATCTGGGTGGATCGCCTGACTCACATTTAATGGGGTGGAAGTGTAGGGATTGCACTTCATGGGATGTTTTTGCAGCTGTAATTGGCAAAGAATGTAATGGCAGCGGTAAAGTGTCAAAGCAGAAGGCCTCCTTCAAGGACAATGTTAATGATGTGTCAGTGTCTCCTTATAAGAAGAGTGGATCTAAGGAGTTTTTGGATGCTTCCTCTCCCTATGTCAATCAATTCCTAGTTTTAAGAGATCTTTTGGAGAACTATCCCTCCTCCAATTGCGAGTGCAGCTCCCACTGTAGTTCTCCATTTGCCTCAAGGATCCAAGAATCACCGCCGAATATGGTGGAGCAGGAGTTACATCCTGCAGCTTGCTTACCAGTTGCAGGTGTGCTAGTTTACTCTCATAGGAGGAAGCTTGGAAAGGCTAAACTCATTACTGATGCTCGGTCAGGTTCTCCATAATGCAGGAGGTGGAAGGGCTTTCTTTGCTTGAGGAAGCTCTGTGTCAAGCTCACACTTAAGGTTTAGATGCTGCTACTTTCCCTGGTTCTATTTATTCAGGGAATGTTAGTGAAGGTTATGCATGGGTCTTGAAAAGAATGATCTTTTTTTATAAGAAGATGGGTCTGGCCATTGAAGGTAGAGAAACGGAGTTGCTTTCTTTTCTTGCCTTGCTAGAAGCAAATAGAATGAAAGATGATCAGTTGGTTAGAGAGAGTATGGGGGATGCAGTTGTATGGGATAGGTTGCTTTATGATGGGGCCAATCATCAATTTTCTTTCTTGGAATATCAGGGGGCTCAATTATCTAATTAAGCAAGGGGATGTTAAGTGGGTGTTGAGTAATTTTACTTGCGATGTTGCCATTCCTCCAAGAATCTAAGTTCGCGGTTATTAGTCGCCCGATAACGATTAATCTGTGGGGTCGTCGCCAAATTGAGTGACTTTACTTACCTTCATTGGGTCGCTTAGGAGGAATTATTATCATTTAAGATCCTCAAGTCTTAGAGCTTATCAACTCTCACATTGGTTCATTTTTTGTTTGTTGTAAGTTTAAGTCCTTGGAGGAAAATTTTGAGTTGGGTCTAATTGGGGTATATAGGCCTAATGACGACTATGTGCAACTGGCTTTTTTTGATAAGTTGTCAATTTTTATGTCTTCTTGGGACATTCTGTGGTGCTTAGGTGGGGATTTTAATGTCATTAGGTTTTTTTCAGAGAGACCTACAAGTGGTCAGTCATCTTGGGCAATGAGAGAGTTCTCTAGTTTTATTTATTCTAACAATCTCATTGATCCTCCTTTGGAAGGTACACATTTAACTTGGTCTAACCATGAGGATGTTCTTATGTTATCTCACATTGACCAATTTCTCTTCTCGGTTGGGTGGGAAGATCACTTCTGGGGGGTTCACCAAGTTGCCCTTCTAAAAATCACTTCGGACCATTTTCCCACTCTTCTTTAGATTAGGGAGGTCTCCAGAGGTAGTCGTCCTTTCAAATTCAAGAATATATGGCTTAAGGTGGATGACTTTAGTGACCTTGTCAAATCTTCTTGGGATGAATTGGATGTTAATGGCACCTCAAGTTTTATTTTGGCAAAGAAACTAAACTCTTTGAAGACCAAACTTAAATAGTGGGACAGGGATGTGTTTGGTCATTTAGAGATTAAGATGGCTAGTTTGGTGGAAAACGTGAAGTTATTAGATGAGAAGGAGTAGCAATAGTTTCTCTCATGGGCAAAATAGAATTGAAAGATTACAAGTTAAAAAAGAACTTCATTGGGTGTGAAGATCCATTAATATTTATTAGCGTCAAAGAGGAAAGTAATAGTAGATTGTGGATGGTGATCACAGTACCAAATTTTTGCACTAGGTGACAAATAGGAGAAGAAAGTTTAATGTTATTCGCAAAATTAAATTGGATGGCTAGCTTTATGTTGATGCTACCTCGGTTAACAAAGCAATCGTTCACTTCTATGAAAATATGCATCATGAAGATCAACCATCAAGGACTTTTCTTGATGGTATCGCTTTTGCCTCCAGGGATCTTGAAAAGGATTTTACTAAAGATGAAGTTTGGAATGCCATCACTGACTCATGCAATGATAAAGCTTCAGGCCAGACGATTTCAATATAGCCGTTTTTCAACATTGTTGGTTTATTATCAAGGGGGAGATTATGGGATTTTTTCTTAACTTTCATAATGAAGGTGTCTTTGAGAAAAGTTTAAATGCTGCTTTTTTCAGTTTGATTACCAAAGTAGGTGGTGCAGATGATATTAAGTTTTTTAGGCCCATTAGTTTGGTGGGGAGTGCATATAAGATACTTACAAAAGTTGTCAAAAAAGTTATAGGTCCCTCGCTTCATATTTTTGTTCCTGGCCATCAAATTTTAGATGTTGCTTTGATTACTAATGAGTGCATTGATTCTTATATTAGATATGAGATTTCGGGTTTCCTATGTAAGCTTCACATTGAGAAGGCTTATGATCATGTCTCTTGGAGTTTCCTTTTGGCTATTCTTGAAAAAATGAGCTTTCCTAACAAGTGAAGGTAATGGATCTCTTTTCGTATTTTCACTATGTGCTTCTCTATCTTGATTAATGGTGAAGCATCTAGTTTTTTCTTAAGTTCAAGAGGTCTAAGTAAGGTGACCCTTTGTCGTCTTTATTGTTCATTTTGGTTAGAGAGACTCTTAGTAAGTTGGTGATTAAAGCAGTTGAGGAAGGTTTCTTGAATGGCTTTCATATTAGCAACCCTCATTCTAAGGGTTTGTTGATATCCCATTTGCTCTTTACCGATGACACCCTTGTTTTTTGCAAGCTGGACGAGAGTAATTTGACATCTTCCTGCTTTTTGAAGCTATGTCTAGACTAAGGGTCAACCTATCCAAAAGTGCACATGTTCTCGTTGGCGAGGTGCCTAATGTTCAAGTTTTGCCTGTTTCTTTGGGTATGGAGTTGATTATATGCCTTCTTCTTACCTTGGTCGTCCTTATAAGAGCATAGTTTTTTGGGACCCAGTTGTTGAGAGGTTCTATAAGAGATTGGCAGGCTAGAAGTTTAAGCTTTTGTCTAGAGGGGGTAGATTCTCCCTTTTGAAAAGCACTTTGTGTAGTCTGCCTATCTACTTCATGTCTTTATTCACCATCTCAGCTAGCATTGCTAGTCCATTAGAGGAAATCATGAGAGATTTTCCTTAGAATTTTAATGATAATGGTAATGGCCTCTATTAGGTCAATTGAGCGAAGTATGTCGTCTTAAACAAGAGGGAGGAGTTGGCATAAGAACTCTTTATGTTATGAAGGAAGCTTTGAAGACCAAATGGTTGTGGAGGTTTAAAAAGGAGGATGATATGTAAAAAAATATGATCAAGGCAAAACATGGGATCAATGAGTTTGGTTGGTAGAGTATGAAGAGTTCTTATTCTCATGGGGTTGGCTATTGGAAATCTATCTTAGCAAGTCTTAAGCGTTTCAAATCGTTAGTGCATTTTAAGGTAAAGGATAGCTCAAGGGTGTTATTTTGGCATGATGTTTGGTGTGGGGATTGATCTTTTAAGACTCTTTTTCCCGATCTATTTAGGATGACTCGTTTGAAGTATTCCATGGTATAAGAAGTAGTTTCTTAGAATGGTGACATTGGTCAGTGGAATTTTACTTTTGTGAGGAGTCCTAGTGATTGGGAAGAGGATAGTATTTGTAATTTGTTAGCCGTACTTATTGGAAAAGAGGTTTTATCCCAATGTAAGGATGAGATTGTGTGGCCACTAAACTCTAAGGGGTCCTTTAGCATTAAGAGTTTTTGTTCCACACAATTTGAAGCCTTGGATGGTCGTGATTTTGCTACCAAGTCCATTTAGAAGTCTAAAGTTCCTACAAAAGTGTGTTTCTTTGCTTGGGTGGCCAGCATAGGCAAGATTCCTATGGATGAAATGCTTAAAAGAAGAAATTTTAATGGCCAAAGTAGATGCTTTACGTGTTTGGAGGAGGAAGACATTGTGGATCATCTCCTTGTATATTGTCAGCGGGTTTCTTCGCTTTAGAATTTATCTCTATTTTATGGGGATTAGTTGGGTTCAACTTTTTAATGTGATAGATATGGTTGTGGCTTGGAGGAAAAGGATGAAGAAGAGTTGGGTCCTTGGAGTTTGGAACATGGTTCCTTTGGCTATTTGGTAGGCTATATGAAAGGAGAGAAATCGTCGTATTTTTGAGGATAAAATCTTGTTGTTTTAAGAATTTAAGCTCTATTTTTTGCGGATGTTGTATAGTTGGAGTGGGGCTCAATAGTAATAGAAATTTAAATTTTTTGGCTTTTATCGATTGCATTATAGATGGGAGCTTAAAGGCATAATGTTTTTGTATTTGCCCTTTTTGTAGATGGGTGACATCCCCTTGGTGTCCTTTTAATATACCTCTTGATTACTCGGGACCTCCCTGGTTTTTCTAGTTTTTGCTTTTGTAAATCTTCATAAGGTCTATAGCATAGTAAGGAGCCTTACCAGCCTTAGGGCTTTGTAAGGTCTAAAATCCTTCAACAAAGACCTAATGAAAGGCGGAATTCAAAGACACTCAAGATCCACTTCAATTCTACAAACATCTTTATGGCATAATAAGGAGCCTTGTTTAACCAAAAATTATGATATTTTATATCCCTCTTACTACCTAATATTTGCTCATAATAAATTAGTTAATTAGATTTTTGATGTGTTTTTATTGTTTTTGTAGATATTATGAGAGTTGAATAAAATGAGCATGAAGGTTGAAAAAAGATGATGTTGGATCAAATTTGGATTAAGGAAAAACAAAGGGGGAAGACTAAAGCCCATGTCACGGCTAAATTGCAAGAGCCCAGCAGGTTTTCGGGCTACAGTTCTCGGCTCATTCTCGCGCCTTCCGCAGACTCGGCCTGCTCTTCTCCTTCTCTTTCTTTCCCTTTTTCTCCTCTTTTTCTTCTCTCTTTTGGGCCTAGCCAATACGATTTCCCAAACCCAGTCCCATCCTCTCTCTCCCTCCCTTTCACTTAAATGATCACATGCCTTGCACATGATCTAGCCAGCCCCACTTCTTCTTCTTCGCCTTCGACTCCCAGCCCAGAACCTGGCTGTCCGAAACAGAGCACCATGACAGGGGCTCTTCGTTTTCCCCAGCATAACCGTCCCCATTCTCTCTCTTCCCTCTCTTCATCTTCTTATTCCGTTTTTAGCCTAGCAGAACCCGAAAAAAAAATGAGAACAAGAACAGAGCCACGAATAGAACAGGGCCCTTCGGCTCCGTCTTTCCCATCCGTTACTTCTTCGCTCTTCCTGATCATTATCCATCATCATCACCATCTTCAAGACAATAGTTATGGAAGATGAAGGGACCGAGGGGTGGCTCAAATGGAGGTTACAAAAGTCGAATTACAGAGCAACAGGCAGTAGGAGAAGGGATAGCGTAGAGTAGAGAGCATAGGAGGAGGGGATTTAATTTTTCGAGTTTCAATTTCGTTTTTTGATTTTGTTGGTTGTCATTTACATTTCATTCTAAGACTAGGATCTAGCTATTGGATTGAACGGCTAACAAAAACAATCTTCTTAAATTGGGTGTCATTTAATGTGAAATGATTCCTTTTTCATTTGCCTGAACATTTCTATTTTTATGCTTTTATCTGTTCTATTTTGTGTGATGATTTTGATGCCTCAATCTGGCTTGTCGGCTGGGAGTTTAAAGCTTCAAACTTAGAGTTGAGGGTTGTGCGTGGCATACTTCAATGAAAACAAAGCTTAAATTATTCATTCTCATCGCTGGCTAATTGGAAGCAATTGTGATTTGGTATTGGTGAGCTCAAACTCGTTACAGTTGGTTTCTTCTCATTTTCCAAAGATTATGGTCTACAATTTCAAGATTTCATTTTGTTTATTCAGTCCCTTAATTTGTAGAATTATTAAACCTTTGAGTTAGTTAATTAGCATCTAGTTTTAAATTAGATTAGAATTTTTGGTAATCTAGTTTCACAACTCATCTCAGAGGACGACATCCATTTTCCTACAACGATAACCTTATACTTGCGGAAATTAGGTTGCCTTGAGTCGTAGTCTAATTATTATAGTTGTTCGGGTTGTTTTCGTTTTAATTTTAGAGTTGTGATTTTTAGTTTAGTCGAGCTGTTAATTCGTTTCAAAATTTTAGTTTAGTTTTAATTTTGAATTTAGTTAGTATTGCGATTTTTGATGTTTGTCGAGATTAGTTTTATTTTTAGAGTTTATTGTTTGCTGAAAAAACAGTACTAACGCATTTGGTTTATGTGCAGCAAAAGATATAAAGTAGAACTGATCTGAAGAAAAAATCAGTGCAGATTTTTCAATAGTTCATAATTTGTTTGAATTTTCTGGGCAAATTTTGGCATGACTTTTGCTATTTTGATATTTTTGCTAGATTCAGCATAATATTTGGAGCTTGTGTGAATTTTTGTAGAATTTTCGGAATTGTCATGATGTTTCTGTGAATTTTGGACTTAATAATCTGTTTGCATTTTTCTGCAATGTTCGAGGACAAAAAAAATTTGAGAAAAATTATATTTATGTCCCTTGTGATTGTGTGGATTTTGCTGTATATTTAGTTCTGATTTTAGGAGTCTCATTTTCTGTTGTAAATTTTATTTTTAGAATTTCGTTGTTTAGGTAGTTTTATTTATTTATTTTTAGTTTCTTTGTGTTTGTGCTTTTGTTTGAGTTTTGCTTATTTTCTATTTGTAAATTGTCTTTAGTTTTGATTCACTCTTTTTTGTTTTGTTTTGTGGAAAGGAAAAAAAAAGGAAAAACCAAAAAGAAAGAAAAAAAAAGTGAAAAAAAGACAAGACCAAAAATAAGACCTTTGGTGAGTGTGTGGGATTTATATGACTGGTTGGGTTAGAAATCCTGAAAATAATTGATTTTTTAGGAGTGAGCCTGACCCCGCGATTGAATCAACACCTGAATCTGAACCGAAGCCTAGAATTGAAGAAATGACACAAGAAAGATCTTTGAGTTATATCTTCTATCCTCCTAGGACTACTTTGCCATCTTGTTTTACTATACCTGATATTGAACCGAATGTTACTTTTGAATTGAGACCTCATTATACTCAGATGCTCCCTAAATTTACTGGTTTAGAGGATGCTTATTTATTGTTGAGAGAATTCGAAGAAGTATGCTCCATGATGCATTTCCCTAATATCCCCATTGATATTGTGCGCATGAAATTGACCGCTTCTGCTTTGAAAGATTCTGCTAAACGTTGGATGTACGGCTTGGCTGCTAATTCTGTTGCTTCTTGGAATGATTTTTTACGATTGTTCTTAAAAAAATATTTTCCTAATGCCAAAACTGTTAAGCTGGGGAATGAGATTAATCAATTTGTGCAACTCGATACCGAATTATTTTGAAAATATTTTGATAGGTTCAAAAATTTGTTGGCCCAGTGTCCCTATCATGGTTTAGACCAGGCACGTTTGTGTCAGATTATTTATGAAGGAATGGACCAACAAACTAGAACCATGGTAGAGTCCATGTGTCAGGGTGGCTTTCTTTCTAAGACCGCCGCGGCTGCTTAAGAATTTTTAGTGGACTTAGCTGAGAAAACCATGCAATGGGAAACTGCTCATGATGATAATCTAAGTTCTAGGATTACAAGAGGTGGGTTGCATTCTATCTCTTATGTAAGTCACTTAGAGTCTAAGATTGCTATTCTGGAAAACATGTTACAGGGGTTGTCTCCCCAAATGCCCCAGATGTCTTAGGCTTCTACTGTGTCTTGTTCTCACTGTCAGGTCTTAGATCATTCCTTAAGTGTTTGTCCTTATTTTGCTCATCAATTAGCAACTGGACAAGAGCAAGTGAGTATGGCCTTCCAGATACCAAAGAACGTCCCATTTTGCCCTTATTATAATCCAGGGTGGAGGAATCATCCTAACTTTTCATGGAGTAATGGATCAAATGCTGCAATTTCTAACTCCCAACCTATTTTCCATCCTCCTAATTCTTTTTAGAGACCGGCTTTTCCAGGTGTGCCCAATGCACCTAGACCTCCACCCCCTATAGCTCAAGCTCAACCTCCTCCTGGTTACACTGATATTGATAGAGTGTAGAGGAGAATTAACAGTAATGTGGAGAGAATGATAAGTGCTATTATGGAGAAAATGATGCGAATGATGACTAAATAATTTCCCCAATTAGCATCATCTTTTAGGGAGCCAGGTACTTTTCCAAGTCGACAAGAGGTAAACCCTAAGGGTCATGCCTCTTCATCTTCTGGTGCTAACCCTAGTGAGTCTGTGAGGAAAGTGAATGTAGTTATATCTCTTAGATATGGTCAAGAGATTGACAATCAAGTGAGAAATCCCAATGAACCCGGCAGGTATCCTCACCAATTTTTCCAAAATTCTTCTTCTTCTTCCCCTTCTTCTTCTCTAGAAACTGGTTCATCCAGTGAGCCAGAGGATGCTACTGATGGTGTCCTCAATGATTCTGATACTCCTCCTTCTCTTGAGTCACCATCTAAGAAAGAGAAGCTTGAGGAGAAAGCTTCCTCTGATTTAGTTAAGCCTCCTAAAGATTCTTCTACTGAGAAAGTCCATATGCCTTTGCCTCCCTTTCCCCATAGGCTTAAGAAGAAAGACCACGCTCATGTTGAGAAGATGAGAGAGACCTTCTCTCAAGTTAAGATTAGCATTCTTTACTCTATGCTATTCAGCAGATGCCAGCCTTCATACGCTCGATTTTTAAAGGATCTGTGTACAACCAAGAGAGTAACTAGTGTCCCTAAAAAGGCTTTCTTGGCTTTTGGTGCTAGTTCTATCCTTTCTCACCAGATCCCAATGAAGTATAAGGACCCTGAGTGCCCTATTATTTCTATAGTTATAGGGGACCAGCTTATTCATAGAGCTCTGCTCTATTTAGGGGCTAGTGTCAATTTGATACCCTTCATTGAGTATGAGAGGTTAGCGTTAGGTGGCTGAAACCTACCAAGATGGTCATTCAATTGGCTGATAGATCGACCAGGTTGTCTAGGGGTATTGTTGAGGATGTGCTAATTAGAATGGGTGAATATATTTACCCAATGGAGTTTGTTGTAATTGAGACAGAGAAGGTGTCAAATTTAGCTAGTCAAGTCCCTGTGATTTTAGGGGGTCCTTTCTTGGCCATTGTCAATACCCTCATTAATTGCAGGAATGGAATGATGAGACTGTCTTTTAGCAATATGACTATTGAATTGAACATCTTTAACATGCAAAGGTAGCCCTCTGGTTTTGATGATATAGAATTTTCTACTCTTAACTGGGTGAAAGATTCTGTATTTGATGATGCTTTTGATGAAATGTTTGCTGCTGAGTATGGGTCCTTTCTTGTGAGTGATGAGCCTAAATATGATGTGTTCAAGTTTGATGACTTGTGCTCTACTGCTGATTACTTGCTCACTGCAGTTTCTGAATCCATGCATGAATCTATTTTGCCTCCTATTCTCGAATTGAAGCCTCTTCCTAACTCTCTTAAGTATACATTTCTAGGTCCTGATGAATCTTTACCTATCATTGTTGCTTCTGACCTAAACCGGGACCAAGAGGACAAACTCATTGCCTTACTTAGAGAGAATAAGGAAGCCTTAGGTTGGACCTTAGGGGACATTAAGGGTATTAGTCCTTCCATTGTACAACATAGAATTCATTTAGAGGACAATGCTAAACCCTACCGAGACCGCCAAAGGCATTTGAACTCAACTCTTCAGGAAGTAGTTAAGAAGGAAGTGTTGAAGTGGCTGGACCATAGGATTATTTACCCAACTTCTGATAGTGAGTGGGTTAGCCCTTTTCAAGTTGTTCCTAGGAAGACCGGTATTACTGTGATTAAGAATGACAAAAATGAGTTAGTCCCTACTCGTGCCCAAGTTGGGTGGCGTGTGTGTATCGATTATAGGAAATTGAATGCTGCCATTAAAAAAGGCCATTTCCCTATTCCTTTCTTGGACCAAATGTTAGAGAGGTTGGCTGAACATTCCTTCTACTGCTTTTTAGATGGATATTTCGGCTATGCCCACATCTCTATTGCTCCTGACGATCAGGAGAAGACTACTTTTACCTGCCCATTTGGGACATATGCCTTTAGGTGAATGCCGTTTAGACTGTGCAATGCCCCTGCTACCTTTCAACGTTACATGATTTTCATTTTCTCATATTTAATTGAACACTGCTTGGAAATTTTCAGGGATGACTTTTCTGTGTTTGGGTCTTCCTTTGATGAATGTTTGTCTAATCTGAGAAAAGTGTTGGAAAGGTATAGGGAGAAAAATTTGACTTTGAACTGGGAGAAGTGTCATTTTATGGTTAAAAAGGGAATAGTCTTAGGCCACATCATTTCTAAAGATGGAATTGAAGTAGACAAGGCTAAGACTAATTTGATTGTCAATCTTCCCCCTCCCACCTGTGTGAAAGAGGTAAGGTCTTTTCTTTGACATGTTGGCTTCTATCGTCGATTCATTAGAGACTTTAGTAAGATAGCAAAGCCCTGGACCAACTTTTTAGCTAAGGAGGTGCCATTTCACTTCTCTGAGGAATGTCTTATGGCCTTCACTAAGCTTGAGGAAGCCTTGACCTCTACTCCCGTTCTTCATCATCCCATCTGGGGAGAACCATTTGAATTGATGTGTGATGCATTTGATTATACTATTGGGGTTGTTCTAGGACAGCGTGTTGATAAGAAGCCCCGTGTCATCTATTATACTAGTCACACTCTGAGTGATGCCCAACGAAACTATACTGTTACTGAGAAAGAATTTTTGGCTATTATCTTTATTTTTGAAAAGTTTAGACCTTACCTGATTAGGTCTTATGTGATTGTCTATACTGATCACTCTGCTCTTAAGCATCTTCTTTCTAAGAAGGATGCTAAACCTAGATTGGTGAGATGGATCTTACTTTTACAAGAGTTTGACTGTGAGATTAGGGATAAGAAATGTTCTGAGAATCTTGTAGCTGACCATTTGTCTAAGATCCTCTATGATAGAGAGAGTGAGTCAATTGTTTCTGAGTGCTTCCCTAATGAGCAATTGTATGCTGTCCACCCTGATCCTAGGTATGCTGACATTGTGAACTACCTAGTTGCTGGTAGGATCCCTAAGGGTTAGACCAAGAATGATAGGGATAGGTTCTTCCACCTTGTGAAATTCTTCATTTGAGATGATTCTTATTTGTTTAAGTACTGTGCTGACTAATTCTTTAGGAGGTGTATTCCCCATAATAAGGTGAGGAGTGTCCTTTTCTTTTGTCATAATCAGGCATGTGGGGGGCATTTTACTGGAAGGAAGATTGCAGCCAAAGTTCTTCAATGTGGATTCTACTAGCCCACTTTATTTAGGGAGGCTTTTAAATACTGTAAGAGTTGCCCTAGGTGCCAGCAGTTAGGTAGAATAGGTAGGCGGGATATGATGCCATTGAGTCCCATCATTCTAGTGGAGATTTTTGATGTGTAGGGAACAGACTTTGTAGGACCATTTCCATCATCTTTTGAGAATGAGTATATTCTGTTAGCTGTGGATTATGTCTTTAAATGGGTTGAGGCCATCCCCTCTAGGACTAATGATGCTAAGGTTGTTGTGAGGTTCCTTAGGGAAAACATCTTTGCTAGATTTGGCATGCCCCGAGCTATCATTAGTGATCAGGGGACCCATTTTAATAATCGATCTTTTGATGCCTTGCTGAAAAGGTATTCCATAATCCATAGGCTTGCTACCCCATATCACCCCCAAACCAGTGGCTAAGTTGAAGCGTCCAATCAGCAGATTAAACAGATTCTAGAGAAGACAGTGAGCTGGAATAGGAAAGATTGGGCCGACAAGCTTGTTGATGCTCTTTGGGCTTATAGAACGGCTTTCAAAACCCCCTTGGGTATGTCACCCTATAGGGTTGTTTATGGTAAGCCTTGTCATCTCCCTGTTAAGATTGAGCATAGAGCTTGGTGGGCCATTAAAATGCTCAACTATGACTTCACTGAGGCCGGTGAGAAGCGCAGATTGCAATTGAGTGAGCTTGAGGAAATAAGACCTGAAGCGTATGAGAGTGCTCGATCTTACAAAGAGAGGGCTAAGTTGTTCCATAATACACATATTCTTAGGAAAGAGTTTGCCTCGAGAATCAAAGTACTCTTATATGATTCTAAACTCCATTTGTTTCCAGGAAAATTGAGGTTCTGATGGACGGGTCCCTATATTATCTCACGTGTTTTCCCTATGGTGCAGTCGAAATTCAGGATCCAGAGAGTGGCGCTAAATTCAAAGTGAATGGCCAGCGACTAAAGCAATTTTTGGAGTTGCCCGACAAGGAGGACATCAAGTGTCTAATACTCTATGAGCCGAGTCCTGATCGGTGATGGTGTAGAGACAGCGCGGGTATACTTAGCACCCGACCTGGTTTCTTTTCATCCCTTCTTTACTTTTCTCTTTTTCTTCTTTTTCCCTTATCTTTTCTTTTGGTGTAGGTGGTTGTTTTTGTTTTGTGTATATATGTTGTACATTTGATTTTGAGTCATGTCCTTTTTGTTTTTGAGTCTTCTTTTTATTTGTTTCTTTTTACGTTTTATTGCGGATTTTTATGGTTCTTTCCACTTCCAATGAGGACATTGTGAGATTTAGGTGTGGGGGTGGGGAAACTTTGAATTTTGAAAAAAAAAACACTTTAAAATTCATAAAAAAAGATTTTTGTTTTGCTTTTAGGGAAGCTTAGTACTATTTTGATCAACTTAAATGCCCTGTGCTTTGATTGTTAGCTTGTATGGAAGCATGATATGCATGTTAGGTCTCCATCCTTGGTGTGTCATTCTTAGCCTTGATTCTAATCCCAATTGTGCATCATTGCTGTGTAATCCAATCCTTATTTATACCATCACAAATGTCTTAAGGTCTTAGTTTTCCATGATCGGCTCTCCCACTTGTTTTGACACAATTACTTGGGTTTTTATTGAAAAATAAAAGGAAAAGATGAAAAAAATGAAAAAAATGGAAACGAAAAACTGAAAGAAAAAAAGAAAGAATAGCAAAAAGGAAATGGAATAAATTTGGAATGACAAGTAACCCTTTGAGGCATGCGTTACTGAGTGTTACCCTTTAAGGCAATACTGCTCCTGGGAAAGCTTGTTTCCTAAGTTAATAAATCAATAACATAATTTGTGTCAGCCAAGTAGGGTTGAGTTTGATTTTGGTAAACCTGAGCTCTAAGATGACGATACACTTGCACACGAGCACTGAGATGGATTCAACGTTTTGATGTACAGTTGGATGAAAGATTAGTGCTTTAATGACATTCATGGGGTAAAGAGCCTTGATGTATATATTTTGTTTATATATAGGCTAATATCTTTGACGCATGGGTGATTTAGTTGATTAGAATGTGTATATATCTTTCTTCAGTTTTGTACATGTTAATTTTTGAAAAAAAACACAAAAAAAACCCAAAAAGATTTTTGAGTTTCTGTTTATGTTTTCTTTTATAGATTTTGTGGGTATATCTTCTGCAAACTCTTACGAGACCTTACTCCTCCACTAGAGGTAACCTAGGGGTTTAACGGGCTTGTTGCACTAAGTGCAACCGTGATTCATACGAAAGTGAGTTAGGATTTTGTTTTATTTTATTTTCTAGGATTTTTAGTTTTATTTTACTCCAGGGCGAGTAAAACATAGGTGTGGGGTTATTTATTCAACCAAAAATTATGATATTTTATGTCCATCTTACTACCTAATATTTGCTCGTAATAAATAAGTTAATTAGATTTTTGATGTGTTTTTATTGTTTTTGTAGATATTATAAGAGTTGAATAAAATGAGCATGAAGGTTGAAAGAAGATGACGTTGGATCAGATTTGGATTAAGGAAAAACAAAGGGGGAAGACTGAAGCCTAGGTCTGGGCCAAAGTACAAGAGCCCAGTAGGTTTTCGGGCTACAATTCTCGGCCCATTCTTGTGCCTTCCCCAAACCCGGCCCGCTTTTCTCTTTCTCTTTCTTTCCCCTTTTCTTCTCTTTTTCTTCCCTCTTTCGGGCCTGTGCCCATATGATTTCCCAAACCCAGTCCCATCCTCTCTATCCCCCCCTTTGACTACATGGATCATATGCCTTGCACATGATCCAGCCGGCACCCCCTTCTTCTTCTTCCCCTTCGACTCCCAACCTAGAACCTGGTTGTCCGAAACAGAGCACCATGACAAGGGCTCTTCGTCTTCCCCGCCATAACCGTCCCCATTTTCTCTCTTCCCTCTCTTCATCTTCTTCTTCCGTTTTTAGCCCAGTTGAACCAAAAAAAAAAAAAAAGAGAGAGAACAAGAATAGAGCCACGAATACAACAGGGCCCTTCGGTTCCATCTTTCCCATCCGTTACTTCTTCTCCCTTCCAAATCATTATCCATCATCATCACCATCTTCAAGACAACGGTTATGGAAGACGGAGGGACCGAGGGGTGGCTCAAATGGAGGTTACAAAAGTCGAATGGCAGAGCAACTGGCAGTAGGAGGAGGGATAGCGTAGAGTAGAGAGCGTAGGAGAAGGGATATAATTTTTCGAGTTTCAATTTCATTTTTCGATTCTGTTGGTTGTCATTTACATTTTGTTCTAAGACTAGGATCTAGCTATTGGATTGAACGGTTAACAAAAACAATCTTCTTAAATTGGGTGCTATTTGATGTGAAGTGATTCCTTTTTCGTTTGCCTAAACATTTCTATTTTCATGCTTTTCTCTATTCTGTTTTGGGTGATGGTTTTGATGCCTCGCTCTGGCTTGTCCGCTGGGAGTTCAAAGCTTCAAACTTGGAGTTGAGGGTTGTGCGTGGCGTGCTTCAATGTAAACAAAGCTCAAATTATTCATTCTCATCGCTGGCTAATTGGAAGCAATTGTGATTAGGTGTTGGTGAGCTCAAACTCGTTACAGTTGGGTTCTTCTCATTTTACAAAGATTATGGTTTATAATTTCAAGATTTAATTTTGTTTATTTAGTCCATTAATTTGTAGAATTAGTCAACCTTTGAGTTAGTTAATTAGCATCTAGTTTTAAATTAGATTAGAATTTTTAGTAATCTAGTTTCACAACTCATCCCAGAGGACGACATCCGTTTTGCTACAACGATAACCGTATACTTGCGGAAATCACAACAAGCCTTAGCTTCAGCTCTCATCATCTCACTGAATCCTATAGCGGAAACTTGAGTGGAGGCGCTGTAAGCGAGCAAAGAAGCAGAAGAAGTAATAAAACACAAAGCCCACGGATTAGCAAAGGTCTGGACCACGCCGCGTCATTGATACGGGTAGCTTTTTTTTTGGGGGGCCATGATTGGCACCCCTAAAAGTGAATATCGGACTCTACTGACGAAAAACCAACGACCAGCCCTAGTGATACTTGCGGCTTTTCCTATTTCGGCTTGAGAAAATACTAGACAAAAAAGGTAAATTGCCCATCCTTTCAAGCCCTACTAAAGGAAGATGTGTTATTGGTTGCACTTCTACTCAACTTTGATCTTCTCACATAAGCGTCAGAACAATCAATGCCTTTCTGCACCTTGTTGATTTCATGCTCTTCTGGTAGAGTCAACAACCATTCAGTGAATTGTATTATGTTACTGCCTTTCTTCACATTCACTGAATCCTTCAGCTTTGTTAGCGGGTACTAGTCCACTTCAGCCGTCAAGAGCCACTGGACTGACAACAAAGAAGGCTATCAGCCCAGGACAGACGACCCTAAAGGACCAGACATAAACCATCCACTGAAGCAAAGGGTAAATAAGACAAGTAGTAAAACTAGCAAGTTAGGGGGATACAGGATGGATTTCTCTAAGGCAAGGTGTGTGAACTGGAAACTATATTCAACCACATGTTGAAAGCCGGTGTGAAAGGAGTTTTTTTTCTTGATCCTTCTTCTATAAAATATCGATTCTATTAATCATTCTATTTAAGAAATAGAGTCCCCCTTCAAAAATAGGCCCCGTGATTTCCCAAACCGGCTCCTGGCCTTACTTGGTGGAACCGGCTAGAGTTATTCGGCATGGGTGAAGAGAGCATCAAAAAAGGTTGCTTCACTAAAGAAAGTTGATCACAGGCCAAGCCGAGCAAGCACTGGCTACGAAGTAATGTGAAAATTGATAAAATTTTCTTTTCTAGTCAGGAAGTTCACACTCCCTGAAGCCCCACCCGCCTTTTCTATATAGTCGTATAACCATAAGAAGTTTTCTTTAATGCCATGCCAAAGCTTCACCTTGGATACAAAGAGAGCTTCAACACGTGGCTCCTTTTTTTGAAGACCCTCTCTTACTTCCCGCGGAATGAGTTATCTTCTACGAGATTAAGGGATCCCTGTCTTTTGCTTTGTCTCCTATAGAGATGGATTTAGTTTTGGAGGTTTCCACTTTTCATTCTCGAGTAAGAAATGAAGGCATGTAGTGCCTCACCTCTTTCTGTTGCTGAACACAAACTTACTTTAGATCCCTTATCAAATTCCGATCTACTAGACTACAAACAAAGAAGCTGGTAGTAACAAAGCTTCCTCAAAACCACCCAAGTATGTATCCTTATAACAACAAACAAGGCAAGTTTAGTTAACGGACCACTTTTGGAGGCTTTAAATCAAAGCCCAAAGCCAAGGCCAAAAATTCTAAAATGTCTAAAGGATGCTTGTGTTTTGGTTTTGAGCTCAAAAGCTTGTGTTCCAATAGTAAGCACAGGAAGAAAATGGAGAGCATTGTCTAAAAAATAATGAAAGAGCAGGTTCATAGTCCAATAGCTTGTGTTCCAATAGCCTTCTTTTCTAATAGTATGAACCTTTTAAATTGGATGAAGGCAGATATATAGGAAGTGTGCAGTGAGGGATCTAAAGTTGTATCCAGACTTCTATAGGCCTAAGCACTGCCCAAGGACTACTATGCCGTTGAAGGTTGGACCAACCCAACCGGTGATGTTCGATAAGTCTTTCTTTCTTTTTCTAGCAAAAAGCAAAACTACTAAAAAGCTTTCTTCATCATTATTAATAACCAAATCATTTTTAAATATAGTTGGGAGACTTTACCCAAGAAATGGGTCCAAAAAATGGAATTTTTGGAACATGGGAATAGATCTGATACCAATACGAACTGTCCAATTCAATTGTCATGCTTTCTTAAATTGCATACCTATGGAACTTTTCAACTTTTGATCGATATTTGTAGAGTTGGTTATCCTTATCAAAAACAAAGATTTGATGGTATATAATTTACTGAGTACTCTGTATAATTCGCACATTCATCTACAAACCAATGCAAATGAAGTGACATGATTATCTTTGGTAGCCAATCTATTTCCGTTAGCTAGCCGGTGGGAGTGAGAAGTTTGGGATATGTTCAGTGTTTCTTCCATCAATCATCTGGATCTACACAGTATATTAATAGATTGTTGTTTTGAGCTTCATCCATTATGAAAAGACTTGTCTCTGAGTGGATATGTAGAAGTACGTTATGATGAACTAGAGAAACGTGTGGTTTCTAAGCCTATTGAGATGACCGAAGAATTTTGCTATTTCGATCATACTAGTCTTTAGGAACAACGTAAGGGCAATGATGGATAATTCGGAATCAGAATAAGTCTAGTCCAGGGGACAAATCAATTGGAAATGCTATTTGTTTCGTAAGAAGATTGAACAAAAATAAAACAATTTCACAGGGTTGTGAAGATCGTCAGATATCTTAAAAAAAGATCATCGAAGAACGCTTGCAGTGCCTAGAATTCTTCTCAATGCAATATGGAATGAGAAAAGAATAAAGCTACAAGTCTCGATCTATACTATAAAAAGGCACTAGTTTTTTTGTTTCTTTAGGTTTGGGTTCATTGATAGCAGAATTGCCTTTCTCTATAGGCTTGCTTTGCTTTTCAAGCCCTGTCCCTTTTTGAAAAATGAAAGGGCTAATGAGTAAGAAAAGGCCCCACACCTATACTTCACAAGGTGCGACACGGATTATCGAGAACTCAAGTTTTATGCATTGCGCTCACATTTCATTTTTGGCTTCCCCCACATGCAAGCAAACAGTAAGTGCTCTTTTTGCACATAAGTAAGTAAGTGTTGATAGGAGCAGCAGGAGTGGCAATTATATAAATACAAAAAAACAAATGGCTTCTTTCTATACCGATAGAGGAAAAAAAATGATAAAGAAAAAAGTCAAAATCTCCACAATGACACAGTAGACTAATTTCAAAGGATGGAGCACAATTTGGTAGTGCCTTTGTTTTGGGTCAAGATTGTCATCTCTGTCATCCCTACCAATTCTTCTCCTCTGAGCAGTAAGGGGGGATTTATTGAGATCGATTCAATTAGGACAAAGATAAGAAGTTATTTTGTTGATACAATATCTGAAAGTATTTGTATGTAAGTGTGGTATTAGGTTCAAAAAAGAATCCCTTTCCTTACAGTATTATTTATTGTGACAAGAAAAGCGCTCTTAGTTCAGTTCAGTAGAATGTGGGTCTCCAAAATCCAATATCATTCAAATCCTACAGAGTGTGATTCCGTTCTTCTTAGGTCGAACTAGACTGAAATAACATCACAAAAGGGAACAGTAAGATAAATTGGACCTCCTCCTCCATTTTGTTGTGAGTGTGCACAGAGATGACTTCTATCAATAGGCAACCCCCCTCTATTCTGTTGTATACGCAACCTCAC
Organism: Carnegiea gigantea; assembly: GCA_029747015.1. Taxonomy (NCBI): domain Eukaryota; kingdom Viridiplantae; phylum Streptophyta; class Magnoliopsida; order Caryophyllales; family Cactaceae; genus Carnegiea; species Carnegiea gigantea. The sequence continues at coordinate 56,181 of JAKOGI010001777.1, forward strand.
TCCAATGGCTGCTGTAGTTGAGGAGATAGCTGCGCTTCAGGACCTTGCGTCTTGCCCTGAAGAAAGCTGAGGCATAAGTCAAATCTGAATACGCTGTGAATTGGGTTTTTCTCTTGATTGTAGATATTGGACTATCGGGACTTTGACACAGCCTGACGAGGGGCATGATAGCAGATAGGACCTCTTGCATGGATGAATTATCACATTATGAACCCGAACCCCTATTCTATTCAAAAGAAGCCATAGTGTTAGAAAAGGAAGAATCCAGCCCAAATGTAGTACTCAAACTAGTTTCTATCTGAAAAATCAGAGGCATATCAGCTATCTTCGTCAGGTGCATATATGCTGCAGAGAGCCTAATTATGACTAAATACCATAAGTGAGGTCTTAAGTTGTTGATGGCTTAGAGTAGACCCCAAGGGGAGAAGTTAGCGTTGATCCTTTAGGTCCACTTTTTAAGTTCATTTAATAAGGAGAAGAAGTGGGGTAAAGTAATGGTCAACAGCACCATATCAATCAAACTTAGCAAGTTTGTCTTGCATACCATTGTCCTTGTTTTGGTGTGAGTTTCTTCTGGGTCAGGAAGTCACGTATCACCACATTATCCGTCATGACCACAAATCGTGACTTGCCTCCACATTCTCAAGTAGTGTAATATAGTTGTCATCTTCTTCTCTTGGACCATGCCTTTCGATCTTATTGACCTTTCAGATCTCATATGCTATTTACCTTATTATACTAGCACACCGCTTATTGCATAGTTTGACACATCCGTGTGTGCTGCAAATGGCTTAAGGTAATTGGGTAACTGCAATATGGGGTCATCAATCACTGCCTGCTTTAGGTCCTCAAAAGCTCTTTGACACTTTTCTAATCAGTGCAACGCCATGATCGGTCCGTACATCCTTTAAGAGATTTTTGAGTTGAGCCGCCCTCTTCTAGTAAAAAATGATGAATCTTAGGTAATAGTTCACGAGCTCTAAAAATGGTCTTTGCTCACTCACCACAGTAGGTGCTTGCCACTTCTCAATGGCTCTAATGCCCATCTAATGCCCTTGGAATAGGATCTCTATCCGTCCAAAGGAGCATTTATCTTTCGTTACGTAGCGGTAATTCGTCCTTAATACCTTACAGTCCGGAGGTGGCTAACGTGTTCGTTTAACGGATAGTTATAGCCCATGATCAAAGTCTATGACCAGTCATCTAAGTACGAGTAGAATAGCTCATTGTGGAGGGTGCAGAACAAAGGTGGCAGGGGCATTGGTGAGTCCAAAAGGGATAACGAAATCCAATTACCCTTCATTAGTAAGGTTGCTTGCTTGTCGCACAGGTTGTCTTTGGCTCGTCTCCTTTCGCGATACACACTTGGTAGTAGCCCAATTGTAGATAAAACTTTGAGAAGTATCTCTCACTTATTGATTAGGGGTCATCATCTGCTTTTAAGCTGGAGAAGGGAAAAATCCATATTGGAAACCTTTCCCATAGAAAGGAGAAGTTCTCCGATAAAGTCTTTTATTCCCAAGGTGCACACTCAATGTCAGGTTTCAAGCAAACAAAGGATAGGAAGCACTTTAACTCAAGAAGAACAAGTCTAATACACAATATGGCTTTTTGGTCCTTTGATCATATCTCCTAGGAGACAAAGAGTTTATGCCCCAAAGATGGCTTGTGCTTACACCTGGCCAAACTTACCCAAAACCCAAGTTGAACGACCTGGATCCATACCCAAAATGGGATGAATCGATTTGGACCCGAACACTGGAAGTAAATCGATCCATAACCGAACAAAACCTGAATTATAGCATGAACTGAAATGACCGACACCCGAAACAACCCGACCCAATGCAAACCTGGTCCATAATGACCCGATCTGAAGTGAACCGAAATTGAACAACCCAAACCCGAATCGAACCGTATCCGATTTAAAACCGATCTGATTCTTACCCGACTCAATTTTACCCTAATAAAACCCAAACCCGAGTATAACCCGAACCGAAGCATACCTGAAGTGACTTTTTTTTTTTGGGTTTTAGTCTTTTCTCGTTTGGGGAGAATTTTGAATTTTTCAAATTCAATTAGCTGAGTTTAGGTGGGAAAAGAAGAACAACTTAAGAGGGAATTTTACAAATAAAATCAATTAAAAACTTAAGAGGAAGAAATAAAATAGTTAATAGTTTTAAGTTTTTAAGTTGATAGATACGTAGTAAAAATATAAGATAGAAGATATTTTATCACAATAGGAATTAAGAAAAGATAAGTATAATTAACAACTTTTTAAACTTATTAGGATCTAATAATCACATTTTACTGTTTGATTCACTTAATGGCTTAATGCAATGCACGTTATGATTATAAATTTATAATATTATTTCGTGACTACTTCCAAAAATTCCACACTATTGATTTATGATTCTAAATCATCTTCATAACATGTTTAATTATACATAATCATATTAAAGAATGTATGTTTATCTCATAGTAATGTCACTCATTTGAATTTTGGACAATTAAATTCTAAGTCTCGAGTTTCGATAATGAGCATTTTCACAATCACATAAATGTATTGCTAATTGACACATACTCATATATTGCTGTTGCTTTTTAGTTTTGACTCATTAACCAAATGCGGATCAGGTTGTTAATCTCACAAAGACAAATCTCAGAATTTTGATGTATGATCACTTAATGAGCCATCAAAGAACATTGATTTGATTACTGAAAATGTCAACTTGGGCCAGCCAAACGTGAAGTTATGAACCAACATCGGGGTTTAAATAAAAATTTTATTATTTTCTTTCTTTTTTTTTTTTTTCATTTTTCAAGGTATATTTTGGTATTGGGCCTCATAAATGAGACCATTGACAAATGATTTGCGATAAGTTGGTTCACTTATTTGGTCATCACATGAACTCAATTGAGATACTTGAAACTTAGCTTAACGAAACATAATCATTTGGATAATTAGACGCGCATGTGATATAGTGTTAGGGATGGGTTATATACTTGTATTTGTAATTTACTAACTTTTTTAGTAAATTCACAACTAACCCCATATAATTTTCCATTAATTATATATACATACATACACATACACATACACACACACACACACACACACACACACACACACACACACACACAACAATATAATACAAGTAAAAAGAAGTGTTTTAAATATAAAACACAGATGTATAATCAATTAATCATTGACGTGTGAATTAAAAGAGGAATATAGAATAAATGGATTTGTCTAATTAAACAATTTTTATTTTTTAAATATAATTTAAAAGTAAAGAACTAAAGATGACCACATTGAAAATATACAATGATTTGAAATTAACACAACTTGATTTATACTCAATTTGATTTATACTTGACCTGATATTGACCCAAACATTGAACTGAATCCAACCCGGCCCAAATTATAGTCGATCCATACATGATCCGAAGCGGGCTACTATACACAATCCAAAACAGACCCAACCAGAATTCCACCTGTACCAACCCGAACATGGTACCCGTTAGTGACCCGAACCTGAACTTGACCCGAATCTGACTCGAACACAATTAACCTGAAAGTGACCCAAACTGGAACTTCACCCAAACTGAACTCGAATTTGACCCGAACATAGTTGACCCGAAAGTGACCCGAACCAAATGACCCATTTGCCAGGTCTACTTATGGTACTCGGATCACACACATCTCAATGTCTCAATAAAGGGGAAATAGACTAACAGCCCCTGCCTAAGGAGAAAAGAAGTTGACTAGCATTTAGATAGATGAATTCTCTCCTAGTTTATCGTAGGTGGATAAGCCTTAAACCATTCCACGAGATAGAACCATTCCTTGAATCGGGCAATGGAATAAGTTCACCCTAGAAGAAGAAAGGAATGGTTTCAAATAGGCCCTATTCGATTAAAAACACATATGGGACTATAGGTAGATGCTGGTAGCTTAACCTCTCTTAGTAAAAAGCACCACCGTGGGAAGATCACGTTCTTTCTTCACCGCGGATGCGGCCACTGAAGAAATCACTAGAAGGACCCCATGACTGCGGTTTGCTCGGAACCTACTGAGAATGGATCATAAGCTACTAGAGTTCGAAAAGCATGTCTTGTAAAGATAGCCCCTAGAAGAATTCTGATCAAATACATTTCCTTGTCTTACCTACACACAGAGACTAGGTAAGATTGAAAAGAATATTGTTCCTGGGTCGTGAATTTTCTTTTTTCTATTCTTCGGGTGATGGGTCTTATAAGATTGCCTTTAGCCACCCCTCTAGCTAGACTATTTATCCCCAATAGACTGCTCCATTGATAAAAACGGCCTTCCTCCGCTGTGATTCTGAAGGATGAACTTGCCTTGGAATTATGTAAAATAATATAGAATTTGAGAAAGAATCTCAACTCCACCTTTGATTCCATAGAGAACCGTCTTTCTCTCTCCGTTCGTGTAGGTGCTTTGGTCGACTTTTAATTATTCATCAAGGGTCCAGTCCCAAAGCTTCCATTAAGTAGGCTTTCCCTGCTCAAAAGTGGTTTACATAGGGCCGATGAGACATAATAGTTACAAAGTCTCCTTAGGAAACTAGTTGACTGCAAGAAGTTCATCCCAAACCCTCCTAGCTGAGGAGCAAATGTCTATTGGTGATCTACTAGAATAGGAAGGTGCACTATAGAAGAAGAGAGATTGAAAGACTCTGAGCCTACTTATGAATGATATGGAAGGTGCACTATAGAAGAAGAGGTGCACTATAGGGAGGGGGGACTTATGAATGATATGGAAAATTCTGTTTTCTCTCTCTATATTTCTCTCTAAAATTCTCTTTCCTTTCTCTGAGTTTCTTCTCTTCGAATTTAGATTCCAAGGGAAACTGTATCAGGCATAGGGAGAGAGACGATGAATTAGGGCTTGAAGTGTAGTTTTCCGGCAAAGCTCGCCAGGGGATAATTTCCGACTGTTGAAAGCGGTCTAAGGATGGCAGCAGGTCCTCAACCCACCCAAGACCCATCAAAGCTGACCCCAATTATAGAGTTAGGCCCAATTAAATGAGACACGACAAGTTTTAAGTAGGTCTAGGTTTGAGGGATGCAGGTTGAATTTCTATGTGGGTCTGAAAAATTCAAACTCAGATTCCACCCGAGATCTGTTTAAGATTATTTCAAACCGAGACTTGATCCAAAATCCATTTAAGATGCATTAGTTTTTCTTAGAAAAAAATGTGGCAAAGGTATTTGGTTAACGTAGCTCCAAACTAGTAAATCCTAAGATTAATTTGTTTGTTTCGCTATAGAAAAAGAACTATTTTGCTATATTTGTTTAAAATTTGATGGACTTTATCTTTGTGGTTTATATTAAAATATATTTTTGGTATTTAAGACGTAAGTAAGAACACCTATGATCTGTGTTGCTAGAAAATTTTTATTATTAAATATGATTTCGTCTAAATTAAATTATTTGCTTTATAATGTGGTAATTTACATTGGAATGTAGAAAACATAATATTTAATGTGAAAAACTGTCAGAACCTATTTAAGATTTGCAGACGCGTCAAACCTATAAACTATAAAGTATGAATCTGGATCCCATCTTTTCAGACCCAATGAATCTGGAGCATGTCTATATTCGGATCCAAAAAAAATTCAATGGCTCTAGATTCAGATGGACCTAATCCATCGTCATCCTTACTCTTTGAAATTGTGACTCGTCAAGTCTAAACGTATCTAGATTCTTATGTTTCCTTGTACAAATCAGCAGCCATATCATCTCAAATCCAAAAAAAAAAGGTAAAAGAAATGGAGTTTGCTAGTCGTTAGTTGTGTAGTGAGGCTTATCCTTCCATATTTTGTTGTTTTTTTGGGGTTAATTATCATGTGTCTTTTCTCTGGGTAGTTATGACCTCTACTTTTTTGAAAATAATATATCGTTTCCCTCTTTAAAAAAGATATGTATTTTTTCACTTGTTTTTGTAATTATCATATTCTGGTTATCACTTCTCTTTCATATTTATTTGTTTTGGTTTTCCATAAATAAAAACTTTTATCGTTTAAAAAAAACCCTTCTGTGTTTATTTTTTTAGAAATGTAGCCGTTTTTCTTTATCCCTCAGTTACTATTCATTTCTTTGTTGGTTGATTTTTTTCATAATCTCTCTCTTAGTGTTGGGATTTCATAAGAGATTTTGGACATTAAAATTTGCTAATAATCGAGAATGGCAGGAAACATAGTCCAAAAAGTTGGAAAGATTTGATTTGTAACTTTCAAATTATTTTTATTTATTCATAGTATTTAAATGTACTTAATTGTGTTAATATTCATTTCCTAATTGAATTTTTTAATTATGATCGGTATAAAGGGATGAGAATGGAAATGGCGACAATGGAAGAACTTTGTGAGGGTGCACTTGATTGTTATATTTTTGGGATTTTGTTAATTGTTCGAGAATGTTTTGTACATTATGAATTGTGTTGTTGTTCATTATTAGTCGAGTTTTAATATATGTTATTATTTTTAGATTTGTTGATGGATTCATTTTGTAGATAATATTTCTGCTAGAGTTATTACTTTGGATCCTTTAATTGTTGATCTAGTTGGATCGATTGCATACTCTCAAGGTGAAGCATTTGCTATTTATAATGATTATACTTTTAAGATGGGTTGGGGCTCGCTATCATAAGATTTGTAAGAGAGATCGAACTCAGAAGTTGTTAATACATTAGTTTTGTCGCTGGAAGGAAGATTGCTAGGAAAACAAAGCCAGCAATATAAGGAGTAGACAACTGTGTTCAGGCTAGGTGCAAAGCAATGATCCAATTTAACATTGACTCAGATGTGAAGTAGATTGTCACTAAGTATGTAACTGAGCGCAACCATTCTTTGTGAAGTGTCAATGAGCATCATCTTTTTCCTTTTCATCGAAAAGTCTCAATGGAAGACATTTTACTTGTCAAGGAGCTTGTTGATGCAGGAGTCTGAGTGGTTGATACATTTCGTGTCTTGACAAGATAAGCTAATGGAGCTCCTTTTGTGGGTTTTTAGTTGAAGGATTTGTATAATATGTTTCGGGAGTACGATAAGAAGTCATTTGATTACAGTAGTGCAAATTCATTGATTGAGATATTTGAGAAACGATTCAAGAATGAGAATGATTTTTATTATGATTTTGAGGTTGATGTAAATGGTTATTTGGTTAATTCTTTTTTTGGGGGGGCATAATAGGTAGATGCTAGACGATTAAAAGTTATTTGGTGACTGGGCTGTTTTTGACACAACTTACCGAAGAAATAAGTATGACATGATTTGTGCTTCATTCGTTGGCATGAACCATAATTTGAATAATGTAATCTTCAGTTGTGGTTTTCTTATGAATAAGGGAATTGAGTCTTCTAAATGACTCTTTCAGACTTTTTCGAAATCTATTGGCGGTAAATTCCCAAGCACCATTATGACTGATTAGGTTTTTTTCATGGCTGTTGCGATAGTTTCGGTTTTTTCTAATGTTTGGCAAAGGATATGTTGTTTTCCTATCATTAAAAATTTGAAGAAGCATATTGGAGTACTTAGGGCAAAGGAAGCTTTTACAAAGTTATTTAATAAAGTTTTGATGAATTGTGACAGGAAGTCTGACATTTGATCATCTTTGGAAAAGGTAATTATTTTTTTATTCCTTCCCCGGACCCTGTGTGAACGCGAGATGTTTGTGCACTGGGCTGCCCTTTTTATTATTTTTTTTATCATTTGTAATTGCTTGAATATTTTTGATATGTTGATTTTGATAGTAATATTATTTTGACTGTTGTTAGGTTTGATTATTATTATTATGTTTAATTATATTTTGCTTAATGGAACTTATGTGGTTGTTTATTAGGTTTTTTGACAATTATTTGTCACTTTTTATTATTTAACGAATAATTATTATTTATTGGTTCATATGATATTGTTCATTTGTACTTTTGATATTGTTCATTAAGTTCGATAATGTTTTGTTCATCGGAACTTGTGGTGTTGTTCATTAGTTATTGAGTTATTGAGCTTTTTTTTTTTTTTCCTTTGTTATTGTAACACCCGACTTTCTAGCCTGATTCCTGATATTACAAAATCGTATTTTATTATTTTAGCTAAGTTGAATTAATATCTACGTGTCTACTTGAGCGATAATTTTATTAGAAAGAATATTTTTGTCACTATTAGTATTATTACTATTAGTTTTGAAAATATTTTGATGATTTTTAATAAGCATTATTAACGGTTATTAACGAGTACTAAATCGATTAGGAACCCGAATACGATTAAGTGGTCAACCTTGGAAGTAGTTCGATGATTATTGAGTCGAACCTTGTCATATTTGGGAATAAGTAGTTGATGAAAGATTATATTATAGAATTAGGTTTGGAATTCGGGTTACGAATTAGGCTAACGGCACCATCGATTGAAGAGCTTGGATCAAAAATAAATGAAAGAGAGTAGGGAAGGGCAAACTAGTAATTTTGCGTGCTCCCCTCTTTTCTTCCTCCCCTGGCCGCGACACCCCTCCCAGAACCCGACATCCCTCTCTCTCCTCTGTTCTTCTTCTCCCTCCTCTCGTTCTCCACCATGCCGCGGCTAAGACCACTGGAAATCCACCCGATTTTCCCCCTCTTCTAGCTGCAATTCCACTCATTTTACCTTCCCCACAAACTAGCAAAACCTTGGTGCCAAATCTGGGCAAAATTCAGGGAGAAATCACCGTGTTATGGTCAGTTTGGGCGACGAATTGGGGCCACCGAATGCGTACCCAGGCTTGACCATGCAAGCTTGTTTCGAGCTACTTCAACTGTCCTATAAATTATGTGTTAATTCACCGCATTGAACACCCATCACAACCTTAAGCTAGTAAATGAAGTCCTGGTCGAACCGGGGTCTGTTTTGCACGGGTTTGGACGCATGACGGGGGGTAGATTTGGGTGCAGTTTGGTCTAGTCTAGCGAACAGCAAGCAAGGGTCAAGGAATCGGGTTTCTTCCAGCACTCAAGCCGAGCCCAACAGCTCTCGAATGAACCTTAAGCTTGGAATCGAGGTGAGGGTTCCTTTCCTCCTAAATTACTACTATTTTTAATGAATCTAACTAAATTAGCTAGTGGATATCGATTCTGGGATTAGTAGTTAGTTTGAGCAAATTAGAATCGATATTGAGAAATTTCAAGCACGGTACTGATTGTGGTTAATCGCATGTTGAGTAATTGCATGGTTGAATGGACCGATTAAATTGAGGATTTGAAAATAAATAGAATGTTGATAGTGGGCTGTTGTAGCATCAGTTGTCGCATTTGGGGGACTATATAATGCTTAGGAGTGCTAGTTGGGCAGTTGAAGTAATTATAGTGTAAACTGAATTATGTCTAAAAGTTATGGCTGAATTAGTTTGAGCATGTTAATAGTTTATTCGTGTAATTACAAAGAAAATACCATGCCTACGAATATTGGTTTGCGAATTAGAAAGTAAATATCGCTTGAAGTTTCTATTTGCATCAGTTTAGCATGTTAAATTCTAAATTGGCTGTTAAGCATGAATATTATATCCATGTACAATCGTTTTGTGTATTGTTAGTTTGTACATCTCAATATTGAACCGAGCTTTGTAGTGGGATGGTTTGAGGTGGAACTATTGAGTGGTTTGAGGTTCTTGTGGTCAGTGTTGTGTGAGGAGGGAGATAGGGTTGTGAATTGCCGCAATCGTGTGGATTGCGAGGCCATATGTGGCTTGATGAGTTGTATGAATGTGTTATGTGTAAACCCCTTTTCCCTCAATGTGCTACGTGATGTTGTGTGATTAATTCTTGAAACTTTAGATGTCTTTAAAAAGAAACGGTCATTTAGAAAGTTTGTTTTACATGTTTAAAAATACTTTTATGTTTGTCAGTGTTTATTCGCATGTTAGGACGTCTAAAGTGTAAAAAGGTCCTAAACTGTTGAACTGCTCAGTTAGTGACTCGACTGAATACTCGATAGGTTTAGGAAGTTCAAAAGCAAACTAAAAGTGAGTTCGAAAAAGTTTTTAAGGCATTGGTTTGGGTATGACCCCTCCTTGTATTTAAAAGAATTTAAAAGACCCGAAAAAGAGCATCTCAAGGTGCTAATTATGAAGCTTAGCTTATTTGCATGTTATTTGCTTATTTAAGTTTCTATTGAGTTTCGATTAAAGAGCTAGTAAGTCCATAATGACTTTAAGAATCATTTGTGTTGAAAATATAAAAAGTAACCTTAAATTGCCTTATAAACGAGCCAAGTACTTTAAGTTTTTGAGTAGTAGCAAGCTTGGGAACGTTTTAAGCCTTTAGTTTTTGAGTTTTAAAAGGAATTGGAATGAGCCATAGAATGATAACTGAAGTTTTTAATACGAGTCTAATTTGAGTTACACGCTAGCTAGGTATTTTGAGTTAAGCTTTGAATAATAATGAGCTTGAAAGCGATCGAAGGTTTTAATTTGCTTAAGCACCTCTCTTTGAGTTAAAAGGGAATTTTCAAATGAATCTAGCTTGCATTTATTGCTAACTAAGTACTTAAGTCTCAAATGGGCTTCGATTTCGAACTTAGTTTGAATTAAACACTAACTAAGCACGTTATGTCTCAAACGAGTTTCGATCTACAATTTAGCAAACGTTTTACGTTTAAAAGAAGCTTTTAAGCTAAAAAGTGAAGTCGTTTTATGAGTTAGCAATCATAATATGTTTATATCAAGCTTCTAAGTTGAAAACGAAGTCGTTTTACGATTTAGCAACCTTATTACATTTATATGAAGCTTCTAAGCTGAAAACGAAATCGTTTTACGGTTCAGCAACCTTATTACATTTATATGAAGCTTCTAAGCTGAAAACGAAATCATATTACGATTTAGCAACCTTATTACGTTTATACGAACCTTTCAAGTTAAAAACGAAGTCGTTTATGATTTACCAAACTTATTTCGTTTATACGAACCATTCAAGTTAGAAACTAAGTCGTTTTATAATTTAGAAAACATTTTACGTTTATAAGAAGCTTTTAAGTTATTTACGAAGTCGATTTACAAGTTAGCAAACTTATTCCGTTTATAAGAAGTTTTTAAGCCAAAAACGAAGGAACTATAAACATTTCAAAAGGTTATGGTCATTTTGGTTAAAAGTAAGATTTCAACAAAGTAATCATCTGAAGAAGAGAAATGTAATGCAATGTTAAAGGCTATGAAAGTGCTAGGCAAGTGGCCAGACCTTGAGGGTGGAAACTGGACGCAAAGATGGCGTGAGCTGTTTCCCCTTAAGGTAATCTTGGGAGTTGGACGCAAAGATGGCGTGAGCTATTCCCGGGAGCTGGACTCAAGATATGATTATCTTGGTGTGAGCTATTCCCTAATGTGTGACGCGTAAGAAAACCTTGAGGGGGACTGGACTCAGGATATGATTATACTGGTGTGAGTTGTTGCCCCACAGAGGACAGTATCAAGGTTAGAGTTGCTCTGCTAAGACGCATTTTGGCCAAAAGTTAAGTACATATACCCCGGGGATAACATAGATTAAGAGTGACGATCTCACTAAAGGGCGGTGTTGACCTCCCCTAGCCAGCACAATAAGATGTTTTTATGTCATAAGTAAGTTCCTGATAAAAAGAAAATTTGGCTTTTTGTCATTCTAAGCAGTTCAAAAAAGAAAAGTTCTTTTAAAGGAATACGAGCCTCAAGAGGCCAAGTAAAGCGTTTTTAAGAAAAGAAGAAAGCTTTCAAATGTACGTAACCTGCACATATTTTATGAATGTATTCTAAATACAGTTTAAATGAAATTTCAAATGAAATATAGCTACATCCTAGTAATGCATCGTACATTTAAACTTTTCAAGGTGCATATCTTATGAAAGAATATTCTTGCAAAGCCTTTCTTACTAATTTGCATGTTTCAAGAGCTTTTAGAAGAGTTATATGCATTGAAGGAGATAGCATGATTTATAAACTGTTCTTTGAATATAACGAGAGTCACTATGTTTTCTTAAGTGTGTTTGGAAGCATTATATTCATCCTTGTGCTACTTGATTAAGTGTCTGAATGCTTGTTAGAAAGGAAGATTGGTCATTAAGGACCTAGGAACGAGTTGAGGGGTTAGAATGAAGTTTTAAAGGTGATGATCTTTCCTTGAGATTTTGATTGCCTAATATGATGTTAAAGTATGAATGCATGATATGTGGTATTATTAATATTATTGCCAGCAACTATTTTGGGTTTTAAGCAGTAGGGGAATTCTCATTGAGCATGTGGTTGCTTATCCCATTACTATTTTCCCTTTTCCCCCAGCTTTTGTTATGACAGATGGAAGTCAAGCCACTCACGCCGAGCTGGAGTTTACTCCTGCTTGAAAAAGAGTCATGTGTGCCATATAGAAGTAGATTCATGCGTTTAGCGATGTAATATAACGTATTCCTAATTTGTTATTGTTGTAAACTAAGTTTTCTAGCTCATTTAATGTATATCGTTTATGAATCACTCTGTATGGCCGTATGAGCCAACCATCTTGTTAGTTAGATGTCTCCTTAGTTGAAGTTAGCTGTATTTTGGGACGTAAACCCTGAGTATTCCGGATATGTGATTCGTTGAGTTGTATATTTGATTTTCTTCTCTATTAATGAACTTTTATGGTTGGTGTACTCCGACCGAGTAACCCGTAGAGCTGTGAACTCCGACGTATAGCCGTTGAGCTTGTTCTAGAAGCTTTATATGTTTTTATTCCATGTAGGGATTTGTTGTAAGGCTTCTAGCCTGGGAAATGATCAGTTTATAAGCGAAACTCTGTCCTTTTTACCCCAGAAATTAAGTAAAAAGTAAGAAAACATAACGCTCCTGACCCTAGGGGCTGGGGGTGTTACAGTTATTTTCTCAATGGATTATTTTTGTACACTATCAAAACTTATCGATTGTTTGAGAAAAAGTTTGTTCTGTGGCATTCGTATAATCAAGATGAGTTGCATACACTACAAGAATTTACCCCAACAGCTACATTTATTGTTGGAGTACTGGTACATTTACAAATGTGGTTATAAATAGTGGTTACAGGTGAAGCATCTGTAAATATTCAACGGGGTAACAAAATACAACCACAGGTAGACAAATGTAGGCAATTTAGCTACACGATTGAGGCATAGGTAATTCAACTGATAAATGAAGTTATATAGCAGATTCAGGAGCGCCATAATTTAAATTTTAATTTGAATTTTTAGACAGTAACTGCGTCATTCAATTTTAGATTTTTCTAATTTATAAATTAATTCTTTTACACCTACCGTGTATGTGCATACATACATACACCTACATACATACGTGCATATACCTACACAGAAACAAAAGAATTTTACAGGCAAATCAAATACTTTATACACACACACACACACACACACACACACACACACACACACATATATATATATATATATATATATATATATATACGCGTACATAGACATTATATATATCATATATATATATATATATATATATATATATATATATATCTATATATATATATATCATATTATATATATATATATATATATATATTATAGACACACACACACATATACACACACACACACACACATACACACATATATATATATATACACACATACACACACATGTGTATATATATATATATATATATATATATATATATATATAGATATATATATATATATATATATATATATATAAAATACACAAATATATATATATATATATATATATAATTTACTACTAAAAATTCGACTTATTCCGATGGGAAAATGGTTCATTGGAATCTCCAACGGAATTCCGACAGATTTAGAAAAATTTACTGGAATACCAATGGAATTTCCAACAGACCTATTTTCTGCCGAAACTTCCGACGGAATTTCCCCCAAAAAATATTAAAAAATTCAAAATTTTGAATTTTTTGAATTTTCCGAAGGAAAAATCCGTCTGAATTCCGACGGAATTCGAATTCCGTTGGAATTTCCGACAGAATATTCAATCGGAAAATAAAAAATTCAAAATTTTTTGGCCCCGAGTTGATTGGAGAGAAAATTCAAAATTTTTGAACATTCCGACGGAAAAATCCGTTGGAATTCCAACGACATATTCCGCCGGACATTCTCTCATAAAACTCGCTTTTTGCTTCATTTTTGTGTTGCTCATTTCATAAAATAGAGAGAGATAGAAAGAGAGGGGGAGCACTGCCACTTGCCATCGACCCACCGCCGGCTGCCGTCATCACCTCCTCTCACCGCTATTCGTCGTCGACTTTTTGATAAGGTTTTCTCATGTGTAATTTGTATGGATTTGTTGTTAATTAAATATACACGTTGAATTTAATAATTTGTATAATTGGTTTACATGTAACTATGCAAATTTAATAGTTTATATAGTTAGTTTGTTACATTAATGTTAGTTTATTAGGATGATAATCTACTCTCGATTTTGCACTTTGTTGTTAAAGAATATAATTTTTAATTAATGAAACATAATTTAAAGCTATTATCAATTTAACGTCAATGATGAGAATTTATTGTGTATTAGATACATTAAAAAATATTTTTATAGTTCGGTATACTACAAAAATACATCTGATCTGCGACGGAAATAGCGACGGAAATAGCGACGGAAAGAGAACATTTTTTCGACGGAAAAATAGCTTTCCGACGGAAAATACGACGCGAAATGTCCCGTCGGAATTCAGCTCGTCGCAGAAAATAGTCCGACGGAGACCGACGGAATCTGACGGAAGTTCCGACGGAAAACCCCCATCGATGAGACCCTCAGACAGTGGTTCTTGGTACAAGCAGTTTTGCAGAGGGGGAGGGAAGTTCCGACGGAATTTCCCTCCCCCTCAAAAAAAAAATTTTTTGGTTCTCAAAAACAAAGAAAAAACTTAAATATATCACGACATGTAATAATTACCCAATATAAAGTTTTATATCTGCCAAAAAAAGGTACTAAATTAAAAATTAATCACGTCATTCATAAGACACAATTACTTTGGATCTACACGCAGATCACATAAACTACACGCAGATCATATAAACTAATCAGAATCAAGTATACTTGTGGGATTATCGTCATTGCCATTTTGGGAGTCCTCTTCATCATCAGGGTTCAAGTTGATTTGGCTGGAAGAACCTGCACTTTGTCCTTTAAGAAATCTTAAAACTTTTTTCATCATGCGCTCTGTCTTCCCCTGTTTCTTGGCAATTTGATTTATAACCTCTACTTGCTTAGTTATACTCTGATTGAGGAGTTGTGCTTGCTCTCTTAGATCAAAATGCTCAGCTGATGAGTGACGTGCAGCTGCAATTGTAGCTGATTTCTTCAACTTGACTCCCTCCGTGCCAAAACCATATACACGGCCTTTTTTATCCAGATTTTCTTTAACCCAAAACTCTTCTGGGGTCAGTTGGGAGCCCCCTTGAGTTGCAGCTTGAGTGTACTCCTGTCATTTATTGTGATGATCCTCCTGAAAATTGTCAAAAATAAAACTATTTCATACTAAACCGACAATTATAACATATAAATAATCTCTGAATAAAATGTGCCAAACGTACATATTTTTTTTGCAAATTTTTTATCCACAAAAGTTTTGTCTTTCACCTTGTAGTGAGTATTCTTAAACAGTTCCTCACATGTGAGTTCCCTACCTAATGCTTTGGCCTAAAGGAAAAAAAATAACGAGTGATTAAATGTAAACAAGGACGAAAACCTCAATCCATATCATACATTATATATAAGAAATATGCTTATTAATAATCACATTCCTTACCAGGCGCATTTTCCTTTCACTAATCGGAATTGAGCGACATGTATGTAACTAAGGACCAAAACCTTCTGCATCACTCAATCTATTCTTTTTAGTTTGTTGACTCAATTTCTTAAACTTGTCATCCTCATTCCAATGTTTAAATATCTCATTCCAAACACTAGGTGGTAAGCACTTCGCATTTTTGTTGTACTTCCTGACATATCCAAGAATGTCCCTAAGTCGAATTGCACCTCTGTACTCAAAGTTACGCCGTATCTGAGTTTCATTGTCTGGATGCCAGTAGTAGTGTTTCTGCGACAAAGTTGAAGTATATTAGTAATTAAACATATCAAACAATCCAATAATGACTTCCAAATTCGTTGTACAGAAAATTAACCTTGAACTCATTAAATCATACGTCTCTATGAGATTGTGGAACTTTCCCCCACGTGATCCAAGGACGTGGGTACTTACCTGCAAAGCTTTCAATAATTTTTTGAACTACTTACCTGCAAAGCTTTCAATAATTTTTTGAACTACGCGCTGATATGGAACAAAACAAAGAACAAAAAAAGAATTTGTTAAAAGTAATTACTGTAGGTATTAAAAGAACATAATTACTAAAGAAGTTAGAAAGTTTATAATGAACTTACGTATCATCATTAGGTTGTAAATATATCTTATTATTGATGCTTGCAGTTTCACTATCAGGTGCACGACGTTGTCTATCTCTTCCTACCCCTTCATTTTGGACTCCTTCGTTGTGCACTGAGTAGTTTGACATTCTAGATTGACCCATAATCTGATTACTATTAAAATGTGGACTAACAGTGCCAAACTGTTTATAAAGTAATGGAGTAGCTGAAGTACCACCCATGTAAGGAATATTGGGTTAGATTAGTGACTGTATACCCGCACCAAAAAAAGGTGGCAGCATATGGGCAGATTCAAGCATAGTGTAAAATGCCACAGGATTTACATCATGATGGCTAGTCATGTTCATTTTATTAGCTTGAAAGGTTGTATGAAGCATGTTCTCCGTATGATTATGATCGTTGTGATCGTAATCAAAATTCATAGAATGTGAACTACTTGCACTCTCTACTTCCTAATTATCTTCTTCCCCATGACTTGTCCAATACCAATAATTCTTCATAAATCCCTTTCTATACAAATGAGACTTTATAACGTTAGGTGTAAAATACTGCATATTCTTGCACTTCACGCATGGACATCTATAAACTCCATTAACTCTATACTCCTCCTGATTTCGTGCAAATTCATCAAACATATTAACTCCCATCAACCACTCATCTTTAAGCCCATGTCCATCAGGATTTCTTCTCCTATACATCCATTGACGATGCAACGGCCCATCCATATGTTGCTAATATGATTGCCTTAATTGTTATGTAAACTACAATTAATTGAAATAAATATCTTTTAAAAATCTATTTGACCAGTTCAACATATATATATATATATATATATATATATATATATATATATATATATATATATATATATATATATATATATATATATATATATATATATATATGTATGTATTACATAAAAATATATTTAATAGAACTATTAAATATATCATAATACACCTAATTAAGCATCAAACACAAATTACATTATTTATTTCACACTTCATTCAAATAAACAAATTAAAAAAACAAAATACTATTACCCAATAGATAAAATAAAAATACTTAACAAATCAAACAAAAAATTAACCATACCTCGAACAAGAATATTCTTCACGTACTTTCCAATAATTAATATACACAACAAATTAAACAAAAAAAATATACCTAACATACATAAACTGTTCACCAATATTTCACAGTATTATTTGTGAAAATAAATGTAATTAAGCATCAAACACAAATAAAATTATTTATTTCATACTTCGTCCAAATAAATAAACCGAAACAAAAATAATAAAATATAATACAATTAACATAATGAGCAAACTTCAATTAATATTTACTTTAACATACCTCAATATTACAAAAATAAAAGATAAATTCTTAACATATTGAACAAATCATACAAAAAATTATACATAGCTCAAAAACACATACACATCACATACTTACAAAACATTAATATATATCACAAATCAAAGAAAAAACAAACATACTTAGGAAATTTAAAGTGTTCACTAAAACAAAACACATTATACATGTTCAATATATTTCAACATTTTATAATAGTTATATAATTATTATAAATGTACATACTTATCATATTTTACTGCACTTATTGAAATTAATACACTTCACAAATAAAATTAAAAATTAACATAATTCACATCCATATTTTACAAAAAAAAATAAATTAAATAAATTATCCAAATTAAATATGCTTCAAAATTTAATTTTATGAAAGTTAAGAACACATACAAAATTAATATATATAATTTCAAGATATAACAATTACACTAACCTTTAAATACCCACAAATCAAAAGGGATTAAATAAATTATCCAAATATGCTCTCCTGTTTCTCTCTCTTCCTTGCTCCCTCTCTCTCTCTCTTTTCACGGTTTCAAATGATTTCAAAACTAATCCAAAATCGATCCGAAACATTTAAAACTGTAATTGTAGTGATTAATCATTCACAAAATAAATTAAAAATATGTCACTGATCAACCAAATCATAGCAAAAATTAACCATATCTCAAAAAAAGAATATTATTCATATACTTACCAAAAATTAATATACACAACATACATTAGATATTAAATTAGAGTTACATTACCTAGTATAAATTTTATATTCACTAATAACACAAATAAATGAACTTATATTTAATTCACATTGTATATTCCCAGGTTCCTTAAATAAATTTTTACAAAACCTAAAATATAACAATTAATGTAACTAAACATATATGTTAATTAAAACGATAAATTTAACATAACAATATTATTTATCCAAACAAATCTAATTAAGCATCAACCACAAATTAAATTATTTATTTCACACTTCATCCAAATTAACAAACCAAACAAAAATAACAAAATACTATTAACATACTTAGGAAACTTAAATTAATATATACTTAATACACCTAAGCATTACAAAAATATAATAAAAATTCTTAACATTTCAAACAAATCATTAAAAAAATTAAACAACAACACCACCACCACCACCTTCCAGTGTGGGTCCCGCTTTCGCAGGGTCTGGGGAGATCCAAATGTAGGCAACCTTACCTCAACCGGCATCACTGCCCGTTGAGAGACTGATTCCAAGAAACCCACAAAACAAGATTTTGTGAAAACATTTCATAGGAGAAGGATTTTGTGGAAACATTTTATAAAAGAACGATTTTGTAAACACATTTTAAGGAGCAAAACTAAGAGTAAGTATCACGGAGTTGAACAAAGGAGTACTAAGGCTCTGTTCTTTTCGTGGGTAAATTGGGTGGGTAAAAGGGCGAAGTAGGTTGAAGTAGGTTGAAGTGGTTGAGGTAGGTTAACGTTGGTATTTTTTTTGAGGTGGGTTGAAATAGATTGAAGTAGATTGAAGTGGGTTGAAGTTGGTTGAAGTTGGTATATTTTTTATGTGGTGGGTTGAAGTGGGTTAAAATAATAAGAACATAACTAATGTGTGATAATTTATGAAGTTATCAAAATTTTGTAAAATTTTTGTTTATTTTTTTATTTTTCATTTTTCATTTTTTATTTTTTATTTTTGTATTTTGTATTTTTATTTTGTATTTTTTTATTTTTCGTTTTTCATTTTTCATTTTTTATTTTTTTATTGTTTTATTGTTTTATTGTTTTATTTTTTATTTTTTATTTTTCATTTTTCATTTTTTTATATTTTATTTTTATTTTTTTATTTTTTTATTTTTGTATTTTGTATTTTTTATTTTTCGTTTTTCATTTTCTCATTTTTTATTTTTTATTTTTTTATTTTTTATTTTTCATTTTTTATTTTTCATTTCACATTTTTTATATTTTTTATATTTTTTATTTTTATATTTTTATTTTTTATTTTTTATTTTTGTATTTTTGTATTTTTGTATTTTTCATTTTTCATTTTTCATTTTTCATTTTTTATTTTTTATTTTGCATTTTTGTATTTTGTGTTTTTGTATTTTGTATTTTGTATTTTGTATTTTGTATTTTGGATTTTGTATTTTGTATTTTTTTATTGTTTATTTTTTATTTTCTATTTTTTATTGTTTATTTTTTGTTTTTTATTTTTCATTTTTCATTTTTATTTTTTTAAATTTTATCTTATTTTTTATTTCTAATTTTTTTCATTTTTCATTTTTCATTTTTATTTTTTAATATTTTAAATTTCTTGGTTCTTATTTTTTATTTTTTATTTTTTACTTTTTAAATTTTTTATTTTTTAATTTTTAATTTTTAAATTTTTATTCAAAAATTAAAATTAAAATTAAAAAATAAAAAATAAAAAATAAAAAACAAAAAACATCATAAAAAATGCAAAATAAAAAATAAAAAATACGAACCAAGAAATTAAAAAAATAAAAAATAAAAAATAAAAAATAAAAATAAAAATAAAAAATAAAAAGAAAAATGAAAAATGAAAAATAAAAAATGAAAAATGAAAAATAAAAAATAAAAATAAAAAATAAAAAATAAAAAATAAAAATAAAAATAAAAATAAAAAATAAAAAATAAAAAATATAAATATAAATATAAAATATAAATATAAATATAAATATAAATATAAAATAAAAATATAAAATATAAAATATAAAATACAAAATAAAAATAAAATAAAAAATCCAAAATGCAAAATACAAAATACAAAATACAAAATAAACAATAAACAATAAAAAATAAAAATTATAAAAGTATGAACATAAATTTCACAAATTTCGATAACTTTATAAATTATCACACATTAGTTACATTCTCGTTATTTTAACCCACTTCAATCCACCACATACAAAATAAACCAACTTCAATGCACTTTAACCTACATCAACCCACTTCAATCTAGTTCAACCTATTTCAACCCACCTCAAAAAAAAAAAAAATACCAACTTCAGTCTACCTCAACCTGCCTCAACCTACTTCAACCGACTTCATCCTTTTTCCCACCCAATGTACTCACGAAAACAATAAGCCCTAAATCTCATATGATACTTTACAAATTATTAAAATTATGAAGGGGTGGATTGAAGTTGGTTGAAGTGGGTTGAAGTAGGTTGAAATTGGTTGAAGTTGGTTGAAGTTGGTATTTTTTTTTTTCAGGTGGATTGAAGTAGGTTGAAATAGGTTGAAGTAGGTTGAAGTGGGTTGAGGTTGGTAAATGTGGATTGACTCACGAAAAGAACAGAGCCTAAATCAGGAGCCATAACTATGTAAACATTAGTACCACAAAGCAGAGGAAGGTACCTTAGCCAACGGACGTAGGCAAACAATGTTTCTTTCCATATGCAAGTACTACCTGCAAACAAACACAATAGCCGAAAAACAACAACCAAACCTATCATAACGTGAACGAAAGATAGCTATAAAGCCACCTCTCTAAGGTCTAAGAACTTAATCCTATCCTGCCATAATTTCCTATCCTGAGCCATGTCCTCCGTTAACCCGATAACTTTCAAGTCCGCTCTAATCACCTCGTCTAAACTCTTCTTTGGTCGCCCTCTCCCTCTTTTCCCTTCGGGGATATTAATCCTCTCACATTGCCTCACTGGAGCGTCCACACTCCTTTTTTTCACATGGCCGAACCATCTGAGTCTTGTTTCGCTCATCTTATCTTCGATAGGAGCTACTTTAATTAAATCTCTAATTACTCCATTACTAATTTTATCCATTTTCGTATAACCATAAATCCATCTAATCATCCTCATCTCTACTACCATTAACTTTTGCACCTGCGTCTTTTTTAAAGGCCAATACTCCGCAGCATACAAAACAGCAGGTCTAACTACCATACGGTAGACTTTGCCTTTTAGTCCTATAGGTATTCTTTTATTATATAGCACACCTGAAGCGTTCTTCCACTTAATTCAACCGGTTTTATGCGCTGGTTAATATCTTCGTCAATATCCCTTTTCTGCTGAATGACTGAACCTAGGTATTTAAACTTCTCGACCTTTGGTATCGCCATCCCCTTAATGGTGACTTCTCCCCTTGCATCTTCCCTACCGCTGAAACAGCAATGTAGGTATTCCGTTTTCGATCTACTTACTCTAAAACCTCTAGACTCTAGTGTATGCCTCCATCGCTTCAACTTGCCGTTTACAACCTCTCTAGTTACATCAATAAGAACAATATCATTTGCAAACAACATACACCATGGTAACCCATCTTGAATTCCTTTTGTAAGTTCATCCATAACTAGAGTGAAAAGAAACGGATTAAGAGCGGAACCCTGATGCAGGCCCATACCAACGAAGAAGTTATTGGTAACCCCTCCTGGCGTCCCAACATTTGTCCTACCTCCCATGTACATATTCTTAATAATTCGAATATCAAAAGGGACACTCTTTTCTTTTCCAAGCATTCCCACAACACTTCACGCGGAACTCTATCGTATGCTTTTTTCAGATCAATGAGCACCATATGAAGATCTACCTTTCTATCTCTGTACAATCCCATGAGTCTTCTAAGGAGGTAAATCGCCTCTGTGGTTGATCTTCCCAGCATAAATCCAAATTGGTTCTCAGATATCTGAATATCCTTCCGTAACTTTCTCTCAATCACTCTTTCCCACAACTTCATAGTATGACTGAGCAACTTTATACCCCTATAATTATTACAATCTTGAATATCTCCTTTGTTCTTGTACAATGGGATAATTGTATTGAACCTCCATTCTTTGGGCATCTTAGTAGTCCTCAAATTTACATTGAAAAGCTCTGTTAGCCACTTCAATCCCTCTTCACCCAAACACTTCCACACTTCCACCAGTATCTGATCTGGTCCCTCTACTTTTCCATTAGACATCTTCTTCAGGATCTCTTTAATCTCATCCTTACTGATAGGTTCACCCAAATGGGGGTCAAGTAGGTTCTTACTACTTTCTCTTTCCCTAGTTCGGGAATCTACCATCACTTCATCATTAAGGAGCGTCGAAAAGTACCTTTTCCATCTCACCTTGATTTCTGCATCCTTCGACAACACCTTACCATTTTCAGCTTTGATGCACCCCACAACACCCAGATCCCTTGTTTTTCTTTCCCTTGTCCTCGCTAGTTTAAAGACTTCCTTCTCACCTTTCTTGGTCCCCAGTTTATGATATACCCTATCATAAGCCATACTTTTAGCTACAATAACAGCTTTCTTGGCTACTTTTTTAGCAGCCTTATATTTAACTCTACTAGCCTCTTTCTTTTCATCCGTCTCACTGTTCATGAAAGCAGCGTATGCCCCTTTTTTCTCGTTGACTTTCTTCTTTACCTCTTTGTTCCACCACCAGGCTCCTTTCATTATGCTGCCCCCGCTCCTAGAAGTACCTAGGATTTCTTTAGCCAACCGTCGAATACATTTTATCATTGCCTCCCACATTGTATCTGCATCTTCTACCTGCCTCCAAGCTCCTTCTTCCGTAATCCTCTCTGCTAACTTCATAGCATTCTCTTGAGTAAAATTCCACCACTTATCTCTCGGTTCCCCAACACTTCTCTTCTTCCCCTTTGGACAATTGAGCTACACATCAAAGACTCGCAATCTATGCTGAGCTCCTAAAAACTCACTAGGAATCACCTTACAATCCTTACAAAACCTCCTATGATCTGCCCTAGTCAGGAAGTAATCAATTTGGGTCTTTATAGAACCACTCTTAAAGGTCACTAACTGATCCTCCTTCTTTTTAAAAAAGGAGTTTACCACCAACAATTCATAGGCAACTGCAAAGTCCACAACAGAAACTCCTCCATTGTTTCTCTCCCCATAACCGAAACCTCCGTGAGTCGTATCATACCCGACTGCTTCGACACCAATATGACCATTAAAGTCTCCTCCTATGAAAAGTTTCTCAGTCCGAGCTACGTCCTGAATAACCACATCCAAATTCTCCCAAAATGGCTTCTTAATATCATCCAACAAACCTATTTGAGGTGCATAGACACTAACTACATTTAGGATTTCTAATCCCACCACCATTTTAATGGCCATAATTCGATCACTCTTACGCCTCACTTCAACCACAAAGTCAACCATCTCTTTAACAACCAAAATACCAACTCCATTCCTAACCTTGCTAGACCTCGAATACCATAGTTTACACCCATCAACGTCTCTAGCTTTAACCCCCACCTACTTAGTCTCTTGGACTATGCTAATCCTACGTCTATGTAGAGACTTAACTAATTCTATGGACTTACTAGTAAGAGAACCAATATTCCAAGATGGTAGGCGCAGCTACCGAAACCCTACACTCCTCCTAACTCCGTTCTCCCCCCGGAGGACTGGCTGAAGTTGCTACATTGCTCGCCACTAGCTGAAGCTACCAACTCCAACCTCCTAACAACACAATAAAACAAGATCGAGAGCACAAAATCGGTTCAGGTAGCAGTTCACAATCCTTACAAAGTTACAATTAAACATGAACAAAACCTTTTTCAGCAGATCAAGCAGAAATCGTTCAAAGTCAGCACAAAATCGAGCAAAGAAACTCAAGATCGAGAGCACATAACATCTACAGTTCTTTACTTGTTTACGAACTCGAAATCAATCAACAGACACCATCAAAACTCCATCGCAAAAGCAACTCAATCAAAAGCAACTCAATTAATAGAGGATTCAATCAGAATGATAATCGATCGACAAAACTACTGCTAGACGCATCAAAATTTCCTGAAAAGTCGAAGCCAAGAAACTTTACCTTGATTGTAAGAACTAAGAACTTACACGACAGAGGAGGGAGAAGGTTGGAGAGAGGAAGAGAGAGAAGGGGCGAGAAGAGCGGAATCAAAACCAGAAGCCAAGGATCTTCAATCTTCTAATACATTAAAGCAAAAAGATGTCACACAAATTCAAAAAATCCGAAGACCTTGCGGGACAAATACAAGTAGAGTTTGCAAGTTTTGGCAGTGGGCTTTGGAAGAGCACGCCGGCGAATAACCGGACAGGCGGTGCCCCGGCGGAGTGTGGAGTAGAGGGGTTGTGGCGGAGTCAGCCAGCAATGGTGAACTTGAACTCAACTGTACTTCGTAAGCTTCAACACTAATAGAGCGGGTGGAGATACCTCAAAAAACGTACACTTCACATACTTACAAAAAATTAACATATACCGCAAATCAAACAAAAAATAAACAAACTTAAATTATTCACTTTAACAAAACATATTATATATGCTTAAGATATTTAACATTTTATAATAATTAGATAATTATTTTAAATGTACATACTTAACATGTTTTGCTCCACTTATTCTAATAAACATATTTTATTAATTTAAAAAAAACTAACGTAATTCACATTTATATTCTATGGAAAAAATAAATTAATTAAACTAGATAAATATGCTTCAAGATTAAAATTCAGAAAAATTAACATCACATATCAAATTAATACAATTTCAAAACGCAACAATTCTACTAACCTTTAAATACCCGAAAAATCAAGTGGACAACCAACGGCGGTGGCACTGGCAGCGACGGCGGCGGCACAGGCAGCGTTGGTAGCGGCGGCAAAACTTGAAAAATCAAGTACCATAAAAATATCAATTACCTCAAATAATTCAATTTTAACCAACAAATTAACTAAAAAATAACTTACCGTTCAATTTTCCGATCACCGGAATCTTCAACACTCCACCTTTTCTCTCTTCCTTCTCCTCCCTCTCTCTCTTCGAAACTCACTTTCTCTCTCTTCGCATGCGCATGCCCGGCCAAAATTTCCCTCCCCCAAAATAAAAAGCCAGAACTCCTGCAGCCTCGTGGAATCCGCCCAGTTTCCGACGGCAACTCCAACGGAATTCCGTCGGAATTTCCGACGGAAAATGTTTTCGTTGGAAAATCCGGCGGAAACTCAAAAATCCGTCAGAGTTCGTCGCTTTATCCGTCGGATCTTCTGACATTGTCCGACGACCTTCCCCCGCGTCGCCTTTTCCGTCGGAGATGGACATCGTTTTTGTAGTGTACCTTTTTTTCATTTTTTAAATAAATTTTAAAAATTCCAACGGAATTTCTGACGGGTGCCGACGGAATCCCAAAAAAAAATTTTGAAAATTTTCCGTGAATTTTTGGTTGCATCCAACGGATGAGTCCCTCGGCCGCCCAATTCCGTCGGAATTCCATATGAGAAGCAATCCGACGGACTTGTTGTTTCTGTTGGAACGCATTCTTGGCCCTCCTTATTCTGACGAACGCAGTCAGCCGGAATTTCCGTCGGAAAACTCATTTTCTGACCGAAAATGCTGCTTTTTCCGTCGGAAAATCCGTCGGAAAAAGTTGATTTTTTAGTAGTGATATATACACACACACACACATATATATACACACATGCATGCGTACATACACTCACCCCCCCCACACACACACACATATATATATATACATACGCACATACACACACATATATATGCATATATGTATGTATGTATGTGTGTACGTATGTATGTACATATATATACATATATATATACACACACACACACATACACGTATATATACTTACAGATAAACAAAAGAATTTTACATGAAAATGATATACTTCAATATATATCTATCTCTCTCTCTCTCTCTCTCTCTCTCTATATATATATATATATATATATATATATATATATATATATATATATATATATATAATATATATATATATATATATATATATATTAATATAATATATATATTACAATGATGTATCTCCAAGCTCTGGCGATCAGCAGGGAGTTTTCCGGTTGAATTGCCGCTATGGCATGGGGCTGCAGAGGGAGATCACGACAGTCTCACAGCGCCGTTTTGAATCAAAACTCGTCCTCACTGGTGGTAGCTACACCAGCACCCACAATAGCGTTTTCATCTCCTCACTGATGAAACAGTACCGCAAGAACAAATCAAGGAATTCTCGCCTCAGGTAATTAGACCTAGCACCTATGCTTCGTTAGTGGACCCAGAAGATGGAACTGATCTTCAGTTCATCCCTACCCAACAAATAAATGGAGTGAAATGTGCAAAACTGGAATCAGTGGATGTTCAACAGGAAGTCGAATTTTGGCAAAATGCAGTGATATGCTTGGTGTTGGGGGCTAATCCCCCACTTGAAGTGATTAAGGGTTTCCTCAACAGAATATGGGGGGAATACGAAATTGATAAGATATGGATGGCACGCCGTGGGGTTTTTCTAGTACGATTGCACAACCTGGAGGACAAAAACCAAGTGTTAAAGAGAGGGGTATAACACTTTGACAGCAAGTCATTTTTGGTGAAAGGATGGACACCAAACATGGATTTATGCACTGAAAAGATTGAATCCGTCCCCATTTGAATCCAATTGCCAGACCTGGACCTCAAATATTGGGGGCCAAGCAGTTTGAGCAAGATTTGCAGTACTATGGGAATTCCACTCAAAACGGACAAATTTACCTAAGACAAGGCTATGATAAGGTTTGTAAGAGTGATGGTTGATATGAAACTTGAGGGGCCTTTCCTAGAAGACATTGAATTCTTTAATGAACAAGAGGTGCTTATTAGACAAAAGGTCAAATATGAATGGCTCCCTACCAAATGCCTGCACTGTGAGATGTTTGGTCATGAGGAAGCTTAGTGCAGAAAGAAACAGGGTGTAAGGAAGAAATGGAGGAAAATTCAAAATAAACAAACAGAGGCTGTCCAGCCTAATGAGGCAGCAACCACTCCAGAGGCTGATCAGGCAAATGAGGCAGTGCCCACTCCAGAGGCTAATCAGGTGTCTGCATCTGATAAATTCATCCCAGTAAGAAGGAGGACCATCACACCACTTCCCCACCCTACCCCCTCCCCCCCAAATGACTAATTTCTATCAAGTACTAGAGGCAGCAAAATTAAATCAAGAACCCCTTGAACCAGGGTTAGGACACAACCCCCTCCCTCATGGATAATGTGGTAGCATGGAACATAAGAGGCCTAAATTGGCCTAGCAAATAGGTGAATGTAAGCATCTTCCTGCACTCTAATAAAGTTAGTCTAATAGGCCTTCTTGAAACAAAAGTTAAAGAAAAAAATGTGAAAAAGATAGCAGCTAAGGTGTTCTCAGCATGAGGATGGATGCACAATTTTCGCTTAGACCCAAAGGGGAGGATATGGGTTGCATGGAACCCTAGATACTATCAGCTGCAACTAGTGCATATGTCAGTGCAATTTATTCACTACAGGGCCCTCTAAATCAGCACAAATTTGAAGTTCTATATTACTTTTGTATATGGTTTGAACCATTTATAGCAAAGGCAGGAACTATGGGATGAACTATCCACTTATGAGCCATCAGATGAGCCATGGTGTGTAATAGGAGATTTTAATGCCATTCTATACAAAGAAGACAGAATGGGAGGGGATGAGGTGAGGATGGCAGAACTCCTTGATTTGAAGAGCTTCGTGGACACATGTGAACTTCAAGAGATGAGAAGTATAGGGCCATATTATTTTTAGACAAGCAAATCTGTTTGGAGCAGAATCGATAGAGCTATCACAAATGTGTATTGGTGTGATCAATTTAATTTCACACAAGTCAGATATAAAGCCAATAGCTTATCAGATCATACCCCCCTTCTGATTTAATTCCCACGTGCTCCCAAGACCAAAGCAAGCTTCCAATACTGTGATATGTGGGCAAACCATGTGAACTTCCTACCTATAATTATAAAAGTCTTGCCAAGCCACTCCAATGCATTCTCACTGCTGAATCTCAAAAAGTATATGGATCAGATTAGAGTGAAACTGTCTGACCTCAACAGAACATCATTCAGAGACCTGAGGGAGCAGTAAGAATTGGCTAGATAGAAACTGTAACAAATCTAACAGGAATCACAGCCCCAACCAAATGCAGAGGAGGTAAAGAACAAGTAAAAGGAGCTGAGAGAAAAATATATCAGCATATTATCCTCCAGTATATCCTTACT
>JAKOGI010001777.1:90000-132500 GCA_029747015.1 Carnegiea gigantea
TTTGCAGATTAGAAAACTAATGAGACGATAAAAGTCCCTCGCATCTTTTTATTTTTTACGGAGATCAGTTTGTAGGCATGGACGAAGGGGAAAAGGGGATAAAAACAAGAGAGGAAAAATCATTTACATAAAAGAAGCTTTGATGGGTAATGAGTGGAGGAATAGAGTTAGAAAGGAAAAAATATAAGCATGCACACAAAGAACAGGGGAAGAATAGTAGTTTATTGAACCACAAAAGCCGATGTTTCTGCTTTGAAAAAATGACCCATCCTTGTTCTTATGAGTTAACCCCCAAAACTCAACATAGCAGCTTGCCTCTTGTTGTATCACCAAATCGAGGGGGAAATAACAGTTATGTCATTGATAAAATTAAAAATGCAATCTATTGTATGATATAGAAAAGTAGGAAAGGTCGTACAAATTTGTATTAAGAAAATACAAGTTAAATGCCTGATGAGATGCAAACAGAAGGGGGAGAGGAGAAGGAGACCACAGTATAAGCATAAACAAGCATGATAAACAACTTTATTACCTTCAAATCAGCTGATTTAAGGTAGCACTTATGCTTAGACCATTAGGTATCATTAAAAGATTTTAGACATGGTAGGTTATCAAGCCTTGCCTCTATTTCACTCATCCCAAACTTATGTTGCTTCAAAATCTCATTTAGCTCTTCACAAAATATTCCAGATTGCTTCTAAAACGTTCTTCATTTTTTCCTTTAAACTCTTTTCAACTTGTTGAAACAAATCTTAGTTCCTCTTCGGTCTCATGCTCGAGAATTTAACCCCAAAAAGGTGATTGAAAGCATTATCTAGATCTAGTTTTGGAATCAGAAACTTCAACTATTTTACAAACATAAAATAAAATTTGTTGTAGCGTATATCAGTAAATATAACTAGACAGCCAAGAATTGAACCAACTTGTAGAGTTTTTAGCAGCTTAGTGCCATAAATGTCTTTCACCTATTTGAAATCCTTTACAACAAACTCAAAATTTGCCAAAATATTTGTCCCGAAATTTGTCTCACAGTCGTCACCTTGAATGCGATTCATTATTTTCATTATTTAAGGATTGCGATTGACAAGTAGAATATGAGCATTGAGATCTAATATAATGCAACACAATTGCTTGCGATGATGGCTCAAATGATGAATAGGTGAGATGAAGAAGGGGGCAACCAGGAATTACAATAGTGACAAAGATCGATCTTAAGTAATATTAGGAGAGTCTAGCCCTCTATCTTGGGTTTGAGCTGTGGATGCAAAGGCAAGCACATATGACAAAGTTTGCGTCAAAGGCAAAGTTTATTGGAGATTCAATTCAATGCCAAGTGCACCAAGTGGCCCTAAATATGGAGTAATACTGCACAGGGGACCTCACCCACAGCTAGAGATATGGGGTTGAGAAGAATTCAACAGAAGACTCATTCGGGGTTGAGAGAACGAGAGATGAGGAAATGAAATAGTTTGTTGACACGAGCTTGATGGTCTTTGATTAAATGTGGTTGTCGGTTTGAAGAATCACTTAATGAAGTTAGTGTCACCAAGGAGATAGGTCATAAAGAACTTAGAGGTTGAGAAGAATTCCCTTGGGAAGGTGTATCCATTGCTTGTTCCCTCTTCTTTTCACTCTTATACATGCTAACTCAAATTATGGAACTCCTGACATAGAATAAAAGTATAGTGTCAAAACCTTCTGAATCAACTTGTAATGTAACATAGGAAATGCCAAGCCTCTGTACAAAGAAAGCATAAATTTTGACGGGGTTTAAGTGACCTTAATTAAGCTGTAGGCAATAAAAATTTATTCATACCGTACCAAAATTAAATTAAATTAGTTAATCAGACCAACCCTTTTAATTAATTTAATCAAGCCCAAAGACTTACAAGTCAAGCCCAAAAGACTCACAAGACAAGCCCAAAGATGAAGCCAAGATGACTCCCAAGTCCAGGCTCAGTCACAACTCGAGTAAAAGCCCAAATCGAGGCTCAAGATGACTACCAAGTCAAGTCACGACCTAAAACCCGAATGAAGTCATTGCGCAGTCAAAGTCAAAGTCAAAGTCAAAAATTAAAGTCAAAGTCAAAGGTCAAAGTAAAAGACCTACATCGGCTCACAAGTCAAACGTCAAAATCGACTCTCAAGTCAACGTCCGGTCAAAGTTCGAGGCGACTTTCAAGTCGATGCTCAGTACAAGGCCGGGAGACTCCCAATTCAAAGTTAAAGTCAAAGTCAAAGTCAAAATAAATGAAAGTCAAAACAGTCTAGGGTAAAGCCTGTTTGAAAAAGGTCCAAAACCTAGATCAAAATCCAAAACCCAAATCAAGACCCATCTTGACTTTCAAAGGGAAAGCTTTCCTATAATTAGCCCCCTACTCTCATGATTCAGGGGTTGGAAAATCCACCTTTGAAAGAGAGAGAATTAGAAGATTGTATTCATAGAGATTGTGCCCAAATTCATATCAATTGAATTTATAAAAATTCAATCTTTGTAATTTGTGATCACATAAGCATAGTCAGGAAAAAAAAATGTGCTATCGTAGAGTCTATTGTAGGCTGCAGAAGTTACAGTCTACTGCACTAGTGGCTGTAGGCTGTCAGATTTATTACAATCCACTAAACTGCCACACTGGCAGCTGTAAGTTATTAGACCTATAGTAACATGTTGGAACTACCGTAGTCCACAACAAAACTTTCTGCTTTGTGTAGTGGCAATAACAACCACAATATGCTAATGCCAAGCACTAGCTATTGGAGGTTGTTGCATATCTTTCATATATTTAAGCACTAGCTAAATGTGGCGACAACTCAGTTTGCTTTCGTGGATATGATCAGGACCCCAAAAAAAAAAAAATTTAGAATATAGGGATCAAGTACTGCACATTCACGACAAGTGGACATGCTTTATGACATCACAAGATTGCATATCAAAAGTCACAAGGCCATCTCATTCTACCAAACAAGAATAACAAAAGGAACAATAGAAAAGTCACATTGCAAAAACACACGATAATGACCTACTTACAATAATTAATTTTAAAAGTTCCAACTCAAGTTGCAATTCCTTCTTTCAAACCTATATTCAACATATAACTCTACATTCAACCCATAACTATCTCATGAAGACCAGAAGAAATGATAATTTAAAGGAATTGGGACAAAAATAAGAAGGAAATTTTCAGCTTCACATATCAATGATCATCCTCTCCCTGGATGTCTGTCCTTTTGCAATTGCCAACTTGATCATTGCCACTTATCATTGTAGCACTTTGGGTGTCACATTGGGTTTAATTTTCTTCATCTTCCTCTTCTATGCATTCACCCATGTCATATAAATCTCTTCACTTAACATAATAACATGTTTCCAATTACCATCTTTGCCATCATCCACAATAAACACTTGTTTAACTTGAGAGAATACAAATGGGTATATCCATTAAATTTTCACTTGCACAAATCGGATATGAGAGTTAACAAGAGGAAAACCAAATTTGTCAACTTTAAATCCTCTAAATGACTTGATATTGACCCATTTGCATCTAAACAACACAACTTTGCATCTACTCGAATAATCTATGCAAATGGGTCAATATCAAGTCATTTAGAGGATTTAAAGTTGACAAATTTCGTTTTCCTCTCGTTAAACTCATAACTGTATGTAATTGGACCATCATACTTTTGCAATGAACCACTCTCTCCGTGTACTTCCACAACTATGCCTGAGTTTTGAGTACGCCTGTGGATTTCACGGCCCTTGGTATGAAATTTGAAGCTATTTATTATAAAGCCTTTATATCTTTTAGCACAGTGGCGATGGCCTTGAGCTATGGCTACAATTTATTCATTTCAATTGCCCTTTTTTACAATCAACACCTCTATTAATTTGATATAGTTATCATAGCATAACCTATATATCAATAACAAATATGTTTTAAGGTAGTCTCAAACCTGGCGATGTAACCAATTAGGGAAGACTTCAACTATCCATTTACTCTCTGGCTAGTTAATAACTCGTCCTTGATGGCTAGCACACTTATGATTCAACAATTTTCTACAACAATTAATGGGTTACAAACATACTTAACGTAATTGTATTATGAAATCATAAACGTCAAATAGTGATGCTCACTCTAAATAAGGGTTAATCTTTTTATAATGCAATAACACATAGTGAGTTTCTTGGGCTAGTGACAAGTCATTAAGTTTGATAATTTGTACTGCTACTAGGGGACGATCCCCATAATTGAATGAGTATTTTTCCTTACTTGAAAAAGTGTCGCCATTCCTCATAGCATGATTTAACTGAGTCTCGACACCTTTAAAATATCGTGAGCAAAAAATAAGGCAGTCTTCTGAATGTACTCTTCTGCCATTGAATGCTCTAGTTGAGCTACATTACATGCATATAATTTTAGGCGTACAAAATACCTTACAAAATATAAAAATTTAAGTATACTTTAAAAATATTAAGAAAACTGATTTGTAAAACAAAATATAAAATACTAGAACTTATACCTTTCAATTGGATACGTGCAACTATACATCATAGGCCGTCCAAGCCTAGCTTCTGAAGCTAGATGAATAATCAAGTGAACCATGATAGTGAAAAAGCTTGGTGGAAATAATGATTCTAAATCACACAATGTCCTTAAAACTCTGTTCTCCAATTCATCTAATTTACGAAGATCAAGAACCTTTTCACATATTCCTTTAAAGAAAGCACACAAATTAGTTGTCACCTTCACCAACTTAGCCTGTGTTTGAGCATGTAATGAGGCTCCACATACATTTGGTAATAGGTCTTGTATTAAAATTATTTGACCGTCATGGCTCTTTAGGTTAGTTAACTTTTGCTCGTTCAAATTAACACACCTAGAAATATTTGATGCATATCCATCGAAAACTTCAAGATCTTTCGACAGCTGTAGAAATGTGTTTTTCTCACTAGTTGACAAGGTATAGCATGGAGGGGGCATATATGGCTTTCTGTTAGGATAATCGACAACGTAAAGCTCTTGCATTATACCCATTTCCTTGAGATCCATCCTTTCCTCTTATTGTCTTTACATTTTTGATCAATATTCAACAGAGTTCCCTACAAGTTATCACAAACATTTTTTCCTGATACGCATTGCGTCAAGATTGTGCCTAAGCGAATTGAATTTCCAATATGGCAAATCAAAGAAGATGCACTTTTTCTTCCATGGTAATTGCTCCCCATGAATATCATTTTTAATAAAATTATCAATGTCCTCAAGGAGGTCTACTTCAATGTTTGAAATAGGATCATTGTCAACATTCTCAAAGGAGTCACTATTTCTAAACATACCTCCATCATCCCTGGCCCTCTTGTTTGAGAATTTATAGGATTTCCCATATTTGAATGGGACATCTTTTAATTTCTCAAACATATTACATCAATTGGGTGGGGTTAGAGGGTTGTAAACTCCATAGAGCCAGTGAATATATCTTTTCGCAATTGATGAGGATGGTTTTGCTTTAATCATTTTTGATAACCCATGCAGCGAAATGTTCTTCCACGTTTGAGCCAAATTGAATAAGCGGAAGTTGTACAAGAGGGACAAGCTACATGACATTTGGTAGTCTAACCTAATAAGTTTGCATAACAAGGAAAATTGGCAATTACACAAGGGAGAGCAACTCACAAATTGAAGTGTTTTTTTGCAAAAGCATTATAAGCATCCACACCAATCCACAGCTGTTGTTGCTCATGTACTAAAGGTTGTAAATAAACATCTATCTCATTTCCCGACCCTTTCTCCCCAAGAATAGTCCTTGATAAGATAAAAGATTATTGTTTTATGCACAACCAAGGAGGCAAGTTTGTGGCTAGTTTATTAGTTGTGACATTTAGTCTTTTCCTTTTGCAAAGAGGGATTCCTCGGGCCCCTAGAGTATGATCCTTATCGGAATCTTCAACGATATCTGAAATGTTGTTCGACTCACATACTGTTCTTCCTTATTATTAAATGGGTAGTTGAATGGGACATCCTTCATCATCTTTCTTTGAGTTATCAACCCTATTACAAAGTGCAACAATGTAGATGTCGGACAAATAAATAATTTTGCCTAATGAACTAGGCACCATAATGGTATGCACATAATGAATCAATTAAAATTGAAAGACTGTGTTTTGTTCTCTCATAAATATTTACTGAACTAATAAGAGTGCTGTAATGGATCAAGAGAAGTGTGAATAAGTCAAATGTGAAGGTTGAACTAATGGATTAAGACAAGAAAATATGAAATTGTGAACAAATCAATTGAGCAATAGTGAACAACTACATATGAACTAATGAACAATTATATAATATGTTATTACTTATGTGTCAAAATTGAGTTCTGTTCTTGTTTGTTTACTATCCTTTAGCACTGAACAAATCGGGATAGGAATATTTCTCGTCTCAGTTCATTTATTTATTTTTTACAATGGCAAAAGCATACGAAAGATTAGTTTCACAAACTAAGTACATATTTATTGAACTAATACGTAAGTAGAGTTGAACAATTTCAATATGCATAAATGCACAGTATAAGATATTAAAGTTGAAACAACAATTTTTACGAAGTTGGCAGCAACAAAATTATTTTACTGACATGACACTTGAGAAGATAACATATAATGGTGCAACAACTTCGTGGAACACTTAATTGTAACAGAACAAGTCATTTATATTGAGATTCTAAATATATTCATCTATGATAATGTCTTTCAGTCCATCATTATACAGATAATCATCAAAATTTTCATCAAGTTCAAGATTCTCTGGATTCCATTTTTTAAAAATAATTTATGTAGATATCTCTTTTCTTTTGCTAATAGTAATTTTCTAGCTCCACCATCAAAGAGATAATCAAATAAATCTTCTGAAGTAACTCCTTCCACCTTCATGTATTTGCTAAAATCACCATGATAAGTGAAAGTAGTGTTTCTGCAATTGATTAGTATTTTTCCTCATTCAATCAATGTCACATTTGATGATAAATATTATAAAAACTAATGGCCCTTGCTGGAGCAAGATCACTAACTCCTTCCAGTAGTTATAGACACCATTCTTATACTTGATGAATGGGTTCTTCTAGATCACTTAATTGAACAAGATAACGGGCTTGTTTGGTCTTTCTATTCTCGTACTCGACCATTGTACAATATACCTCAATATGCAGACCTCTATTGCATGGGAATTTTGTTGGACCACTAGGAGATATGAAAATCTGCTAGATCCTTTTAAACATATATTTTTAAAATCTAACTGGACTTGAGAAGAATGGGTACTTTGAATTAGGGATTTCCAAGAGCTAAGCTACCATCTTATATTCCTAAGCTTTCATGTTGAGGTCATCTAAGGGGATTGAATTTGCGTGAATCTAACACCACTCACTCTAGATCTATCTCCATGGCTCTCAAATATCATAGGAATAGCTATAATAGTAGTCGATGCAGGCTGCATACCAATCATTGAACCATTTTTCTTGAACATAAGAACTTACTTTTGCTTGACCATTATAAGGACAACTTAAGTAATTCAATTATAACTCTAAATGGTCTATACTATTAGATAGGTAAAAGACAACAAACCAAAGTGTGATATACTTTTTGTATGAAATTTCAAAATATCCATAAGTCTACTAGAAGGAAAAACTTGTTTTAGTAGGAATGACATTACATTTTAGATTTCCCCCCTTCTCGGCAGGAATTCTCCTCTAATGATTATCATCGGTGAGTTCATGATTTAAAGTATCTACTAGAGAATTCTTTGATCCATGTGTATGTTCAATAGAGAAAGAAAACTACTTAAGTTATAATTGCCAATGCAGGAGTCGTCTTGCATCGCATATTTGATAAATTCTTTTTCACAAAACCAAATATCACTTTGCAATGCTCGAATAATAAAAGCTTTCGGGGCTAAAAAGATAATGAACATTTTAGTTCACTTTGTGGTTGCAATGATTTCTTTTTTCATTTAGGATAGTTGTATTCTACTTTATTAAAACTCATAATCCAGTATTTACATAATTTTTCTCCTCTGTTGATTTTGAGTATTGCACTCTAGTGCGTATTGTTAGCATCTGTCTTAAGAATTAAGTCATATCTTTCATTTGGCAAATTAAGAATCTGAAGATTTTTGCCTATCTTTTTGAAGTTTTGAATAATCTTTGAATCACTAGGGCTCTATGTACAACTCACTTCTTTCTTGAGCTTTTGTTGTAGTTGTTTTCTTAATTTAGCTAAATCTTTAATGAAATCTAGAGTTTAGGTAAGGCATCCAGGAAACCTTTCTAATTACCTCATATCTTTAGTCTTCTCAGGAAAGTTTTTTATGTTTTCCAAAATATACTTTTGTAGGATGATTTCTCCAACTTTTATCTCTAGACCTAAAAACTCTATTTTTTATTCAGCATAAATGCACCTACTCTTAACAAGGATAATATTACGATCAATGCATCATTGTTTGACATCTAGAGCATGATCTTTGTATCGTTCTATGCTTTTGGAAAAGATAAGAATACTATTGATGTAAACTAGACAGCAGTGATGAAGATATTTAAAGTTGTTATCCATTCTTATTGGGAATAATTGAGGTGAATTTCTAAGACCAAATGGCACTACTATCTACTCATAATATCCTTGAGGGGCACTAAAAGCAGTCAAAGAATTGCTTTTCTCATCCATTTTTACCTGCCAATATTAGCTTTTATAATCCAGTTTCGAGAACCAAGAGACTCCTTGAAATTCTATTGAAAAAGAACTATTTTATTAGGAATATGTAACCATTGAAGACGGTATTATCGTTAAGTTTTTTGTGATTGATTTCTCACCATAAAAGCGAGAATGGTATGAGGACTCTTATTATTTCTAATCCATCCTTCATCCAAAAGTTCTTTGATTTCCTCATCAAATTCTTAGATATCCTAGTGTGTGTGCACCATTTGTTAGACTCGGATAATAGTGTTGGGATTTAGCGAAGTAATCTTTGCAAATGTCTTATCTTTGTCCCAAAATTTAAGGGGATTATCAGAGTAGAGTTATTTTCTCTTATTCTTCAATAATTTGCTCTTTAATACATAACTCTAATAGTGAGATTGTTAATGCTACGTGACATTGTGTATGGATTGCCTTCTCACCATGCGTGCTGTGTGTAAATTCAATCTTCTAATGAGAGTCTACTTTATTTAATTTATCAATAGGAACTGAGTGACCATTTACGGTAAATATGATTTGGCTTATGGTTGTGTGCACGGAGAATATAGTATTTGAAAATTATTCCAATAAATATCATGTAAGGGTTGATCAGTCGCCTACAAATCTAGTATAATGCATTGGGCTTATCCTACTTTTGTGGATAATCCTTCTATGACTTTGTTGTGGCTTATTATACTATTATCAACCACTCTTGCATGTGAAGAATTCTTTGTTTTTTACCATATGAATTTTGGAAACAGAGACCTTTTTTCAAAACAGTTGAAACAACCACTATCGATCTAAGCATGCAATTTATGTCTATTATATCCCTCCAAATATATATTTATTGGGGTATAAATGCTATTAAGATTAGTATTGGTGACTTGATAGCATATTTCCATGGTTATATTTTTGACTAACTCATCCTTATAGATTGGCTCACTAACAGTACTCATTTTGTACCCAATGACTTTTCTATCTAAATTCATATTTCAATCTACCCTATATCTTGTGAATTTAAAACTCATTCTACTTATTGATTTTGTACTCATGCTTCTAATAATTGGGATTTTATGGTAATTTTTCCATTCTCATCAATTTTTCTTATATTTTTCTTATTGATTTTGTGGGATTGGCGAAGATAGGTTTTCATGACATATCAATCTTTATCTGCTAAGGATTGATTATCCTTTGAATTTTTGTGTAAGAGTGGACTTTCAACTTTTTCTACATCTATCATTGTTATCTTAGTCTTTGGATCTATAGTATTATCAAATTTGTAGACAAGTTTCTAAAATATCCTTAATTAGTAACCTTCTCTCTTCATTTCCATCCCTACAACTTTT
This sequence comes from Carnegiea gigantea, assembly GCA_029747015.1. Taxonomy (NCBI): domain Eukaryota; kingdom Viridiplantae; phylum Streptophyta; class Magnoliopsida; order Caryophyllales; family Cactaceae; genus Carnegiea; species Carnegiea gigantea. The sequence continues at coordinate 100,054 of JAKOGI010001777.1, forward strand.
ATCTAAAGGGATAGAATAGTTTTGGCAAATTCATCTTTTAATCTCATATGATATCTAGGTTGGCAAGTCAGTCCTACTGTATCATTACAAATTCATCTTGATCCCTATGATAATTTGATTATTAAATTTTATATGCCTAATATCATAGAGCAAATCATAGATATCAATATCTTTACCATAATGCGGTAATGGTGTAATTTAGACGTGGACACTTCTAACATGGATACACCTATCATTTTTATCCTTGTTGTGCTTAAAGATATTTTCGCAATTCATGAGCTTTACTTCAGCCACATCAAATTCACAATATTTGATCTCTAAATCATATTCCATCATTTCATATGTGTACTTACTTTTCAATTGAAAGATGAATTTTTTATAGATCATCTCTTTTTGAATTATAAGAAGGACCTAATCTACTTTGACATCTTCATTCTCATGATCTAAAATAATTTTTTCTCATAGAAGGCTACCAAGACTAGTTGAGCTAATTTCTATCATATGACTACATTTTCCATCTTCATCTTGGACTGCTGTTTCAACAATCCCTTGTTATTTTTCACGACTAGATTTAGTGCTTCTTCTTTGCTTAGCAAAAAATAATCCAAACTACCCAATGTTTTAATAAATTTGTTGTTCTTCTCATTTTTACATTCGTTTGTATAATGTCCTATTTCTCCACATGCCCAACACTTATAATTGGTTTTCCCTGCAAGACAATAAGTACCTTTTTCATAAAATCTTCGTTTTTTGGAGCCTGGTTTGTTATAATACTTTCTTTCATGTTTATATTCCCTTTGCCTATTAAAACTCTTTTTCTTATAAAATTTTCTTTTTCTTGTTTTCTCACGTTCATTTCCCATTGATGAGGATTATCCCAACATACTAGAAATTGTTTCTGCATTTTCTTTTATTTTGGGAGATCAATACATCGATAATTGATCCATTTTCTTAAGGAAGAAATTCTTATACCAAAGGAGTGGATGACATCTATTTTTTCTAGTCATAAAATGTATTTTTCATTGATTATATAAATAATTGGATATGGAAATTGTCATAAAACATACCAAGTTTGGTTTCATTATGCCCAATTTTGTAATAACTAAATTCATAATATAATTCTGTAGATATGTTATATCCTATAGCTCTATTTTATTAGTCTATTTTTGTCGTTCTCTAGCTTTTCTATGGAATCAAGTTTAGCACCAACAAATTCAGTTTTGATTTCCTTGTATAATTTTTAAACATAATTGTTAGTGTTTCCATCATTCTTAACACATTCTTACCTTCCTCATGTAAAGAGTCATACCAAATAGTTATAGCACTAGAAAAATTATGTTCGATATAGTTTAGATAAATTTCAGCAGTCCATGTAGTATTCAAGTTTAGCCAACTATTCATACTCCTTTTCTAATGGTTAAATATTTCTTCTTTATTACGAGCTCCATCGATGTTTAAGATGTAACATGTTTGGCTAATTAGAGTAAGGCTAATTTCTTCAAAAGATGCAACTTCCTTGGGATGAACCTAAAGGAAAAGCTAATTGTACATCCTGCTGTAACGTACCTTGTCTCATAAAATCGGTATTTCTTCTGGAGGATTCACCAAACTCTTCAGGTTTAGGAATACCATTATTAACTAGATTTGATTCGATTTCATTGAGTTCTTCACCAATCTCATTGATTTCACTTTCAGCTACCAATTTTTCATATTTTTATGCAGTTTCCTCTTGATTTCTTCTAAATGAATAATATTAAGATCTTATAGTTTTTCTATGACTGCGCTCATAATCTCGTTTAATTCTTCTGGGCTTTGTTCTCTATCAAACATTTATTGTAACTCCTCTGGATTATACTCCTTACATTACATCCTCTTGTTCTTTCTTTGCCTTTTTTTGATGATTTTTAGTTGATTTTTCTTTTATTTCTTTTTTAATTTTTATATCTTACAAAGGAAACTGATTTCATGTTTTTAGGTTCTGGAAAAGACATTTATGCTAGAATTGAATTCTAATACCTAAATTAGATTTTCTACTATATCAAACTTCGTTGATTAATGAAAGAAAGGTTATAGATAAATGTTATTTACATCCTTAACTTCAGTCTTAATTTTTACTAATTCAGCTTTTAATTCTAAAGTTATATTAGCGATAGTTTAATTATAGTGCCACTGAAGTGGACCCTTCTAGGGTGTACACAATATGTGAACAATTTAGGGTAGGACAAGTAGATGATGACTCAAGCATTAAATACAATTTATTAACTTAATTAACTATTAATTGATTGAATTATTTTAATTATTTTTGATCACGTGGCTCTGATACTAGATAAAGAGGATTTTGAGTAATACTTATGAGAAAAATATCATATCCACAAAATTATGATATGCACATATGAAAAGCTTATGGCTATAGATGAAAATAAAAATAGTAAAATACCCTCTTAAAACAGTTTCCAGATAATCTAAGAGCTTTTGCATCTATTCTAATAACATGGTTCTCTAATTATGATTTTCACATAATGTAAGGTACCTAGCAGTAATTTACATGAGTTAGTATTTGTTTCTTATTTGGTTCATCTGTGCCTTCAATGGAGTTTATGGAATTCATATGCCTTCAATAAATGAGCCTATTGCTTGTTGATGGGAGAGACAAAATAGAGTAAGAAGTTGCCTGACTTTGAAGGAATGCAAGCATGTCAGGAGAGCAAAAGAGAGTTTGAGAGGGTACGTTATCAACTGAGTAGTTCTTCTCATCGAAAAATGGATTTCACCGAAAAATTATCGGTGTAGTGTCGCTAACTGGTGTTTAGATCGATGGAATTGATGGCTGCCACTGTGAGATTGGCAACAATAGAAAGAAAGAGCCTAGCCGTGTTGGAGTTTATTAGGTGTAGTGTTAGAACTTAACTAGAATGTGTAAATTGAATAAGAGATGATTTCATGTTTATTTTTTATTTTTACTAAATCCAACATGGAAATTGTGTGCTATGTAAGCATGGGTGTATGCGCTCCCGTTTCTAACATATATTACCGCTAATTTTCGCCTAAAATAACTATCTATATGTGTCCTTCCTCCAGATGTCTTCTCTCTAAGAACCAACCAATAAATTGCTTCCCCAAATCGGCAAACAAAGTCAGTGATGGCTCATCTAAAGCCAGCATCGGTCCGATTGCTTGACATCTACATACCTCCCTTTCGTTGTTTTTCCTTATTCTAATTGTTCCTGTTTGTTTTTGATGTTTACCTCTAGTCACATTTTGGCTTGCAGCTACATGGTTTTTACGACTGTAGGGTTATGTTTGGGGTTAGTCAAGGCTGAGAGAGTTCGATGGCCCAAGCTTCTCTAATCTTTGCATTTCCAAGCGACTCTAAGTGAACTTCAAAAATGTGTTCAATTTTGCGGGAAATATTCAAGCATTAGGCTTATCTACTATTGTCACCATGGGTCTATAAGTGCTCTACTGCCGTTATGGTGTTTGATTGGGAGTAGAATTCATGGCATTGCATTCATAGTGGTGTAGTATATTGCTAATTGGCTTATTATCACCATTGATCTCAGTGAGATGCCTTGTTCTTTGTTAATGTGATATTGCATAGGTGGTGTCTCAATCGTGCCAATTTGTCTGTGGTTTCTTATTTTAGGTTTGCTTATTATTGAGTGGTGGCTTAGTATTATCAACTTGGTTTTGTCCTATTGTAACGTTGGTTAGTTATTGTGGTCACCATTATTAAGGATTGAGTGTTCTGTATAGTGTTTGTTATTCTACTTTATTTCAATTTTAATGGACCCTTGCTTTGAAATAGCTATAGAGGATTTGATGAAGTCTAAGATGGTTAAGCATTTTCATAAAACAGTGATCAGATATAAATGAAAGATGGATCATCCTAGGCATGCTATTTGGAAGGCATGACCTTGCAAACACAATAGAATCTCCTATTTAAAACTGAGGAATTTACTAATGATCTCGTGATATATAAAAATGATCTTACTTTATGTGTGTTAGTGTGCCAATATGTGACCAAGATATTGATCTTATGTCTACATTGTGGAACACATTAAATTCCAGTCTTACGTCATGCTATTTGTTCCTCAATGAATTTAAGGGAGCCCAATTCCATTATCAATTGGCCATGAACTTTGAATCATTAATGCTAAAGTAAGATATAGGAGAGCAATCTCACTTCTAAATCTAAGTTTAGTAGAGGATACTAGGGTGCATCTTCATGTTGCTCTTAAATTTGAACTGAAAAATACATTTGTGCTAAAGGAATGGAGAACATGAAAGGAGTATGGGGATAAGACAGAAAGATTCATGCATTTAAGGGGCAAAACAAGGGCATGAAAATTTTTTACCAACATTACTTTTTCAACTTATAGATAGAAAGGCCTATGAAAAACCACAGGAAATAGACAGGCATGGGGATAGCATGCAAAAAAAATTCATGGTTTCTTAGAATAGGGGGCAAGCCCAATTGAGATTAGGAGTAACATACAAATGCCTTGTCATACTATAAGGTTCCACAATGGTTTGGATGCTTGTTGTCACAATTACGTAGATGGAGAGAAGTTGGAGGAAGATCATCCTACAGATAATGAAATTAATGAAGGATCCTATTGGTGATAACTCATTTACCTTTGTATGACCTTTAGAAGATCAAGATGAAATGAAAATTAAGGAACTATTTATTTTTATAAATGACATACCTAATAATTTGCCTAAGTATCCAAATGTGATAAGTGACATGAATGTTGATAATGATAGTATAATCTCATCTCTTGCTCAAGAATCTCTAGGAGAGAATCCCAATATGATGAGAGGAACAATCCCAATGCCGATGATGCCTTATCTGAATCCATTAAGAGCTTCGGAGACAGAAAAGAGGATGACATGTTATCCTTCTCAATTCTCGTCGACAAGGATGTTGCATTAAAACTTCAAGAAAATCTCATTGAACTTGGGTTAACCATAGATAGTTGAATTTTATGTGTAGCTCCCAACATGAGCTCATGAAAGCTTGAATGTACGTAAGCCAGAAGAAGATGGAATCCCAATTCAAATTTCAAAAGAAGATTATATGGAGAGAGAGTCACTTCTATTAGAGGAGGGGCTATTAGAATTTTTGAATTCATCAACCATAACAGATTCATTATATAAAAAGGAAAGTTAGAAAGTTAAGAAGAGGAAGCAATCAATGTGTTTAGGCTCTCAATTCAACCTCAAAACTTGGAAACATACATGAAGAAGAGAGCAAACAAGGCGGGGGTGAGGAGAAAGCAAAAACATTGGCTAAACATGTGAATAACGATGCTCAGTCTACTGCCACTAACTCCTTTAATTATGGTGATAAAGATTGCATGAAACTCATTAGATTAAAGCAGTGTCTTCCCTACTACCACAAGCAAACTCAATAGTAGGTAGTTTTCGACTCCAAGCAAGGGAAATGAAAGATAGAATTATTACCCTTAAATAAAGATGATAAGGCTTGCAAGAAGGGGAGGCTTGGCACAAGGAATTTTGAAGAGGTCCAGCACATCAGACAAACGATTAATGGCTATCCAAATATACTACAGGATCTTTAAGCTATCACTAGTATGGAATGTGTCAAAGAGGTGATAAACCTCTATTTTGACTGATTTTTAATCCTAATTTGACCCTTTTTCTTCCCTAATCTCTTGACTTATCTTTACAAGAATAGGGCCAACATGTTTTCTTTAGCCTATTTTGTGCTTACAAGCGGTATCTCTCGCTTTTCAGGTGCCTTTCGCAAAAGTGTTAGAGTTTTACCAATCTTAGCGAAAAGGGAAGCCTTAGGAGCAGAATTTCAAAAAGAATAGGGGTCCGACGAGGCCTCGACAACCAAAGGAAGCAAAAATGGTAGCTGCAACAAATGCATGGTCGATTACAGGGTGCGCACGACCGTGCCTTGAAGCCAGAAGCTGCACACCATTGAGCGCACAACCAGACGTCATAACTGTGTGTGAACCTTGGGACGCACAGTTGCCCATGCGTATACACACGACCGTGCGTGACCCAGTTTTTCGCGACTTAATTGTTTCGCTGTAGCAGTTAATGTTATCTTAAGTTAGACCTTTAGGGAGCACAATTAAGACGCGACTTTAAGGTTCCTTTTCTGGGTTCTTTTCACTCTTTTCTAGCATCAAATTGAAAGTTGAATTCAAGGATTTTTGATGGATCATTGATTGCAATCAATTCAAGTTTGTACCTTTTCCTTTCCTTGTAATTTAACCCTTATTTTCATTGCTTTGTCATGTCTATTCAATTTAGGCTTGTGGTTGTGATTTACATGATGTTTAGTGGCGAAATTTATAGTCTTAGATTGGGAGTAGCCCTTATTATGTGAAATTAAATCATGCTTTAGATTTTCGTGAATCATGCCTATGATTGTAAGTTAAAGTCTTGCCTAGTATACCAATTGATAGTTGAATTGCTTGAGAGAGTTTAATTCACAGTTCTTAATTAGGGTTTAGAAGATCAACGAAAGCTGAGTTCTTTATCTAGAGCGACTTTGTTAGCAATTGAGCTTCTTGACGTGAAAGCAGTTAGCGTTTCAATTGGGAATAATTGATTACTAAATATTGTGACTTCGATAATCTTAGTTTCATAAAAATAGATAACTAGGATTAACTTAGTCAGTTTATTAACCTTTGAGAGAAGACTTAGATGCGCTCTAAATTGTAATCCTTTCCACTTTGATTATTTTCATGGGTAGGTTTCATGACTTGTTTATGATTTATACAGCATAATAGTGTGGTGAACCTCAATCCCAGACCTTCGACATTATTGAATTAGGTAATTACTTTAGTTCTCAATAGATTAGAACTGCTACTTAGCAAAGTTCAACTTAAGTGGACTTTCTCCTAAATAGAGTATTACAAGTTGATTCAGTGATTGCAAATAATTTCCTTATGGACACGACCCATACTTGTCGTTAGTATTTATAACTAGCAATGTGCACTTGTGGTAATATTTTAAGACAACAAGTTTTCGGTGTCGTTACCGGGGAACTTCTTTGTTTCAACATCGGAAGTGACCAAAACACTCTAGATTAGGCTTTTTCTTTTTATTTTTCTTTTTCTCCCGTGCTCTTTAATCTTTGCTTGGACTTGCTTACACTTGGTGTAGTTTTTAGCTTCGTATGCACAGGCATAGTTAGAGGGATTGACCACTCATTCCCTTCGTCCCCCAATAGAAGCCACTGTGTGAAGGAAAAGTGGTGCGAGGAAGCGACAACAACAAGAAATCTTCATGGCCGAGAGAAATCCTTGGGTGCTGCGGGACTATGTCTTATTGCAGGCCACCCGCATTGCCTCGTCCATCGTCAATCGGGCCTTCGAAGCAAACAACTTCGAGCTGCGGCTTGCTCTTGTGTCCTTCGTGGAGAAGGACCAATTCAGTGGACATCTCATGGAGCATCCCCACATTCACTTTTCACAACTTCCTAGCTAAGTGTAACACAATCAAACTCAATGGGATCTCCGTTGATGCAATCAGGCTAAAGCTCCTCCTCTCCTCGCTGACGGATAGTGATTAGCTTTTCAATGCAGAGCCTAATTCCTTCACCACCTGGGAGGCCCTATCAACCGCATTTCTAAGCAAGCACTTCCCCCCGGGCAAGACCGCTAACTTGAGAGCGGAAATCACTTTATTCTCTCAATGAGGCGACAAGTCACTATATGAGGTGTGGGAAAGGTTTAAGTACCTTCAACTCCAATGCCCCCACCATGGAGTACCTGACTGACTTCTAATCCAAACCTTCTATAATGGATTAGACTAGTCTCTCAAGATGTCTGTTGATGCCACAACTGGCGGTGCACTCATGAAGAAGTCGATAGAGGTTGCGAAATCCTTACTGGAGGAGATGGCCTCCAACAACTACCATTGGTCTAGCGAAAGTACATCCCCAAAGAGGGCAGTGTAGTCCATGGGGTTAACGCTGTGGACTTGCTTGCTAGCAAGGTGGACGCTCTAGCGCAGTGGTTCGATCGGCGTGGGACTCCTTCTTTAGGGAGTTTGGTTGGGAGTTCTTCTGGTGCAATGCTTGAGGTTGGGACCCTTTGTGAGATTTGTGGCATTCAAGGCCACATTACTACTGAGTCCCAATATACTTTTCAAGGTGTTGAGCATGCTAATACAATGCAAAACTATAACCAATGCTCACAAAATAACCCCTACTCAAACACCTATAAACCCGATTAGAGAAATCACCCAAATTTCTCCTACCGCAACAACAACCCCATTCCACCTAATGCCACTCAACACCAACCTCCTAGTTTCCAATACAGGGCTCCCTACGCCTCCCCTCCACCTCAACAACAACCGCCCCAGCCCAAGTTCAATCTGGAGAGTCTTATGAAGTGCTTCATAGCAACCCAAACTAAGACTAATGAGGCACTTGGTGAGTTGGTCAATAAATTAACTTCTAAATTTGAGACTATGACTACTCAACAAAAGATGATGGATAACTAAATAGCCCAGATTGGACAGCAAGTGAGCCATCTATCTAGGCCTTAGGGACATCTACCAGGTAAACTTGAGACCAATCCTAAGGGTCAACTGAATGCCATCACATTGTGGAGTAGTAGGGAGTTATAAGGTCCTCTAATGCCTATAAGGGAGAAAAGGAGAGAGGTTGAGAATGAGGAGGGTAATGAGAAGGATGCCCCCATTAAGACTCCAAGTGAGAGGGTCCACACTGAAAAGACCCAGGAGGTTCAAGCTAAGCATGTTTTATCTCTAATGAAGCTGTACAAGCCTCCTGTCCCATTCCCCCAGAGGCTACTGAAAGCCAAGGAGGAGCACAAGTATGGTAAGTTCCTCGAGATGTTGAAGAAGTTTCACATCAACATTCCCTTCCTGGAGGCTATCACTGACTTACCATCCTATGCAAAGTTCTTAAAAGATTCATTGTACAATAAAAGGAAACTGCTCGAGAATGCTACCATGGAACTTATTGAGGGGTGCAGTGCTATCATTCAGAATAAGCTACCCCCCAAGCTTTCAGATCTAGGAAGCTTCTCCATCCCTTGATCAGTTAAGGATGTGACTATCAGTAGGAGGTTATGTAATCTCAGGCCTAACATGAGCCTAGTGCCTTACTCTGTATGTAAGAAGCTGCAAGTGGGGGACTTGAAACCTACCACTATCTCTTTGCAGCTTGGTAATAGATCCGTCGAGTACCATATGGGTATTCTTGAGGATGTCCCACTACAAGTGGGCAAATTCTTCATCCCATATGATTTCGTGGTTATGGAGATGGAGGAAGACTTTCGCATCCCTATTATACTTGGGTGACCCTTTCTAGCCACTACGGGAGCAATGATAGATGTGAAGAATGGCAAGCTCTCTCTTTAAGTAGGGGATGAAAACGTGGAATTTAGCTTGCCACAATCCTTGGCCTCCTCCGCCTCAGGCGACTCGTGCTGCAACATCTACGTGCTAGAGAAGGCACTTAATCAGGAGGCTAAGACTCACCATTCTGTGAAGGATCCATTGGAGGCTGCGTTGATCGGTTGCTATGTGATCGACTCGTATTCAGGCGAGAACGATGAGTATGCTAGGCTCCTCAATGAGTCCATTGCCTATACACCTGGGTAGTCCCCCAAAGAGGTCTTTAGTGTGGAGGAACTCACCTCCAAGGAGTAGGAGAAGTGTCCATCAAAGGTAGAGTTGAAGCCTCTACCTTCACATCTTAGGTACAAGTTTCTTGACTCAGCCCATCAGTTCTCTATTATTGTTAGTGTTAAGATAGATGCCCCCTAGTAGGAAAAATTATTAGATATACTTCAGAGGCATAGGGGTGCCATTGGTTATAGTATTAATGATATTAAGGGACTCAGTCCTCCATTATACATGCGTTGCATCTTTCTTAATGAAGGCCATCGCCCCTCCCGATGACCTCAGCGCCACTTAAATCCTAATATGTAAGAGGCTGTGAAAAAGAAGGTTGTCAAATTACTTAGTGCTGGGATCATCTACCCTATCTCGAATAGTCAGTGGGTGAGTCCAGTTCATGTAGTTCCCAAAAAGGGAGGGATGACTATCATTGAGAATGAGCGAGACGAGCTCATTTCAACTAGGACTGTAACGGGGTGGCGAATGTGTGTTGATTACCGTGGACTGAATCAAGCCACCCAGAAAGATCATTTCCCCCTCCCTTTCATTATCCAGATGTTGGAAAGGCTGGCAAGGCATTCTTTCTTTTGTTATTTGAATGGATATTCAGGTTTCTTTCAGATTCCTATCCATCCTGATAACCAGGAGAAGATGACCTTCACGTGCCCGTGTGGTACCTTTACTTATCGAAGGATACCGCTCAAATTGTGCAATGCCCCTGCCACTTTCCAGCGGTGCATGATTGCAATCTTTTGTAAACTTATTGAGAACATCATGGAGGTGTTCATGAATGACTTCTCCGTCTATGGGTGTACCTTTGACCTTTGTTTAGAAAATCTAACCAAGGTACACCACAGATGTGAAGAAGTCAATTTAGAGCTGAATTGGGAAAAGTATCATTTCATGGTACAAGAGGGGGTCATATTAGGCCATGTTATCTCTAATAGGAGTATTGAAGTAGATAAAGCTAAGGTTGAAGTTATTGAGCGATTGCCCCCTCCTACTTCAGTAAAACGGGTGCGGAGTTTCCTTAGTCATGCGAGATTCTATTGCCGCTTTATTAAGAACTTCTCCAAAATCGCTAAAACTCTAACCCAACTTCTCACCAAAGATGCCCCGTTTGCTCTTACTGATGAGTTCCATGAAGCATTTTGTAGGATTAAGTAGGCACTGATTTCTGCCCCCATCATACAACCATCAGATGGGATCTCTCATTTGAGATCATGTGTGACGCCAGCGACCATGTGGTGGGGCTAGTCTTGCGGCAAAAAAGAGACAAGAATCCAGTGGTGATATACTATACTAGTAGAACATTGGATAAGGCCAAGCAGAACTATACAACGATTGAAAAGGAATTGCTCGCAGCTATGTACGCGATGAAGAAGTTTCAACCTTACATTTTATGCTCCAAGGTCATCGTGTACACAGATCAATCTGCACTTAAGCATCTCCTCGAGAAGAAGGATACGAAGCCTCACCTTATCCGGTGGGTTCTACTTCTACAAGAGTTTGATCTGGAGATCAGGAACAAGGCGAGCGCTAAAAATGTGGTTGCGGACTGTCTTTCTAAACTAATGGTGGAGCCTTCACATGGTCCCCTGAATGATGCTTTCCCTGATGAGCATTTAATGACTATCTCTACTACTCATGCCCCTTGGTTTGCTGATATTGCAAACTACCTAGCCTAGGGAGTTGTGCCACATGATATGTCCTTTCATCAAAAGAAGAAGTTCTTCTTTGATATCAAGCATAATTTTTGGCAGGAACCCTTCCTGTACAAGCTGTGTAAGGAAGGGATCTACAGGCTTTGTCTCCCTAAAGAGGAGGTTCAGGTCACGACTCTCCATGCAGGGGCTACACTATCACCTCCAAGACTGCACCTAAGGTCCTCCAAGCTGGGTTCTTTTGGCCCTCACTCCTCAAGGACATTTATGAGCATGTTCATTCATGTGGTCGCTGCCAAAGGATGGGGAACTTATAAAGGAAGAATGAGATGCCCCATAACTTCATCCTTGAAGTTGAGATCTTTGATGTTTGGGGCATCGACTTCATGGGCCCTTTTCCGTCCTCGAGGGGCAACAGGTATATCCTGTACAAGCTGTGTAAGGACGGGATCTGCAGGCTTTGCCTCCCCAAAGAGGAGGTTCAGAGCATGTTCTCATTGTCACAACTCTCCATGCGGGGGGCACACTATCACCTCCAAGACTGCACCTAAGGTCCTCCAAGCTGGGTTCTTTTAACCCTCACTCTTCAAGGACTTTTATGTGTATGTTCATTCATGTGATCGCTGCTAAAGGATGGGGAACTTATCAAGGAAGAATGAGATGCCCCATAACTTCATCCTTAAAGTTGAGATCTTTGATGTTTGGGGCATCAACTTCATGGGCCCTTTTCCGTCCTTGAGGGGCAACAGGTTTATCCCAGTCGCTGTGGATTACGTCTCTAAGTGGGATGAGGCGGTGGCTAGCCCTACTAATGACTCTAGAGTAGTGGCTAAGCTATTCAAGAGGATCATTTCCCTCGCTTTGGAGTCCCGAGGGTGCTAATCAGTGATAATGGGAGACACTTCATCGAAAAGAAGTTAGAGGCCTTATTGAAGAATTATGGAGTGTACCACAAGTATGGACTTGGCTACCAGCCTTAGACTAGTGGCCAGGTGGAGATCTTTAACCGTGAGATCAAGTCTATTTTAGAGAAAACGGTTGTGAGATCGCAAAAGGGCTGGGTGGACAAGCTTGATGACGTTTTTTGGCCTACCACACAGCCTTTAAAACTTCAATCGACACCACCCCTTTTTGACTCATCTACGGTAAGGCTTGTCATCTCCCTGTAGAGCTAGAACACAAGGCCTACTGGGCCATCAAGCACTTTAACTTTGATTTGAAGTCTGCGGGGGAGAAAAGGTTGTTGCACTTGAACGAACCTGAGGAAATCCAATTGGATGCCTATGAAAGTTCAAGGCTCTATAAGGAGAGGGTAAAGAGGTGGCATGATCGGTTTATCAACAGGCGAGAGTTCACGGAAGGTAACTTGGTCCTCCTTTTCGATCCTAGATTAAAGCACTTTCCTGGGAAACTCCGCTTCCAACGGCCGGGCCCCTTCAAGGTGCTAAAGGTGTACCCTTATGGCGCTATTGAGATAGGCACAGATGCCTCAGGATCCCTCGAAGAGAATGGCTCTAGACTCAAACACTACATTACCGGTGAGCCAATTAAGGGAAAGGTCTCTTGTGACCTCCCCGATGCTCCCCCTACCTAGAAGTCACCCATGGTCAAGCTCGGGACCTAAAACGAGCGCTTCTTAGGAGGCAACCCAAACTTTACTACTTTCGGGGGAAAAAAAGGAGAGAAAGACAAAGAAAAACAATAGAGATGGGAGCGAGAGCAAAGAAAAATAGAGGACATGAAAAAAAAGGTTGCGGAGCACAATTTGGGGTTCTTTTAGTAAAAAAGGTGTCCTTGGGAAGTGTGCCAAATTTTTAAAGTAGCACGGTCGTGCCACAGTGACGCACGATCGTGCGTCAGGACCCATCTCTATACACGATGGTGCGCCTCAACCGTGTGCAGCTGGGCCGAAAATCTGTGCATGCACGGTCGACCGTGCATATCAGCACGATCGAGCACCCCCTTTTATTTCGTTTTCTTGGTTGACAGCCCTCTTTCCCACTCATAATCTTTCGGCATTCTCTCTCCTCCCTCGCGAGTCCTCCACTCCCTCAAACCAACACTCAAAGCGACCTCGCCGGCCACCGCCGACCTCACCGGTACCATTCACTGCCACTGCCACCGGCGCCGCCTCCCTCGCCGATATTTCTCCTTTTCTCTCTCTCCTCACCTCTCACTCCTCGCCCTTGACTTCTCTTGTTTTCTCTCTCTTTCTCTTTGCCAGTCACCGCCAGCAGCACCACTTCTGTATTGACGCCACCATCACCCCATCGGCGTTTGCCCCACCACCGCTACCTCACCACCCCTCATTGTCTCTCCTCTCTCACCCATAAAATTCGAAACCCTAACCGAATTTCTATTTAATTTTTGGGCTCCTTTGGGATTGTGATTGGAAAAATTGTGCAATTGGGTGCCCAATTGGGTTCAATCAAATGTCCTTGTCGGTGATTTCGATGCTCTTTGGTCGAAACTCAATTAGGCATTTTTGGGATTGCTAGCCCCGATCTCTCTCATCACCATGGCCCCCAAGAAGCATTTGAAGTCCACTGCCACCTCCACTAGCCAGGCCCCAGCGGTCTGAGATAACTCCTCGATACCCCATGTAATTAACAAGTATCATCTTATTTTTGTGGATGCCGACCATGCTTCTCACTATGATGTCATAGTTAGTATCTCCCAAATATTTGTGTAGAAGTGCTTACTACTTTGCATCTTTATAACGACTTGCTAATTTTGTTGCATAATCTTGGTTGGGAAAACTTTGTGGCATGCAAGGCCCCATCTATGAATAGCTTGTTTGGGAGTTTATGAGTTCCTTGATTGTTAAACATACCCGCAAATTTGATAAAGTTAGAAGGTATATCCGATTTAGGTTGTTTAACCACACCCATGAAATGTACCTTGTCCGATTCAATGAGCTGTTGCGCTTGCCACCCTCTGGTGCTACTACCCCTGCCCATGCAGAATATAACCGCAAGAACTTTTGGACCACTTTCACCTGTTTGGGGCGGAGGTATGAGGTGCGATTCACCAAGCCCACGTGGATTTGCAATCCTGTACTTCATTACCTCTAGCGCCTGACTGCCAACCATGTCTTTCCACAAGCTGATAGTCAAAATAGGGTTCGAGCCTGTGAGCTCTTCATTCTTTGGTTGGCCTTGAATAGAAAGGTCGTTAATGCTAGTGCCTTCATAGCCGACCACCTTGATGAGTATACTAAATCCACTAAAGTAGTTATCAGTGATAGTGGTATCATCACAGCTTTGGGCTATGGGAGCCAAGTTGATGCTTTGAGCATTTTGTACTGTAACACCCTCAAATTAAACATGTTTCACTGCTTGTAGTTTCCTTAATAAATCCCTTAATTATAATCTAGACAACCCAATTATAGGGGTATTATCACCATCTAAAAGGACAAGGCTTGAAACATGAGTACTATAAGCATAGCTTCAATCATACACATACACACCTGATCAATCCATATATAATTAACTGTTAACTAACATAAGGTTTTTACACTATAGTAAAAACAATTCACCATGTAATCTGCATCTCCATCCACTGAAGATTTCAATATACAGCTCTAAAAATATACATACACTGTATCAGTGTTGATCCATCCAGATTCTCTTACACAACCTATTCTCTTCCGCTGGTTTACTAGCATGAAGACGATTCTCTGAGCACCTGCCTAAAACAAAACATGAAAAACATTTCGAACTGTGAGCCGAAACTCAGTACATGCTTTCCTGTATTGTTAAATGATCATTAAAACACTGTTTTGGCCCACTTAGCAATGCATTTTAAGTTAAAATAGTGAATGAGATGAATGTAAAACTGCATTGCTAGATATTATCCGATAGTGAACCCCTTGATACGATTACGATCTATGAATATGTATATACCTGTCAAGCTGATCGGGGGACCTGGCCTAAAGCCGCACGGGTAACTGAAGGGCGAATTCCCTATAGATGATAACTAGCGGGGTCACTAATTAAATGATAAATCACTGTGTAAACTGATTCATTAATGTACTTACCAAAACATGATAACTTTGATAAGTACATTCTGATTTCTAAAGATACAGGCAATTAATGTACCTGAAGTCTTTAAAGTAATATTTCACTTGATAATACTTATGCATAATGGAAACGATAGACTGGGCCAAGATTCTGCTAAAGAAATGTAATTATTGGTAAATGCAGTTAGTAAACAATATTTACTCCCGGAATTTGTAACTTTAATATAAATTGATTAATTAAAGAGCTTCCACAATTCTAATAATTCAATATAAGATAAGCTACAACATAATGATTTGAAAAATAAATCAATTAGGGTTATTAAACTCGAAATACAACAAAGTGAAACAAAATAGACCAAATTAGAATGATTGAGGTGATAATGAAAAGATTTTAACTGATATAAATGAAATACGGGTTTCTGATATTTCTGAAATGGATAATGGAAGATTCCAAATGTATAATAGAAGGTTCAATGCCATGAAGGGTGTCGTGAGGTTCATAAAGGCTCAAATAACCTTTGTTTGATTCGTTAAGCACTGATTTCTTTTTTCACATAACACCGTTTGATGGTCTATTTTAGAAAATCTATATCATCACTCCTGACCTCCAATTAAGACATAAAAACCCAATATAAAAAGCTCATAATATCCACTAAAAATTTTATTTAGGACATAAAGCATGATTCACATAGTAAGGTCCCTAAAATTAGGGTAGGACACTGACGTGCACAATTTTAGTTCAATCTGCGCAGTCGTAGCAAAATGACCATAACTTTTTCCACAGAACTCGGATTAAGGTGATTCGAAATGCATTTGCAAGGTAACTCATTGATCTATCCACATACCAAAAATAACAATTTTTCAATGACCCAATCAATACTAGTTTTTCCGTAAAGTCCCCTATTCACAAATGCTCCCAATTTCAATGTATTCTGCGCAGTTTTCAGTAAATTTGTCATAACTTTGCCCACACAACTTGAACTTGAGTAATTCCAAATCCTATTAAAATTTAACCCATCAAGCTATCAATACACCAAAATTCATGAATTTTGGGTGTGCCAATTAATACCAGTTTCTTACCGAACTGACCCCTATTTTAGGCCTGTTTACTGCTCAATAATCACATTGTTCAATCTTTTCTTCACATAACCACCTGCTAAAATCACTCTTTAGCTTATATAGATCAGAATAAATATCTTGATATTTATTACCAATGTCAAAAATCACAAAATTCCATTTAAAACAATCAAAATTCATCATCACACCCTAAACTTGCATGAACATGAACACCCTCCATCCTTTCTTTCAAGATGATCCAACCAATACAATGTCAAAATAACTCTTGATTGCATCAAAACAACATGATTAATAATCAAAAACAAGAATCAAAATCCAAAACACAATAAAAACAACGAGATAAAGTTAGGGTTTACTCACTTAAAGCTTGAATATATGAAGATGGAGGTGGTGGTTGATGTTTGTGTGCGTTGTGGGTGGTGGCTGGTGGTTGATGGGGTGGTGGCTGGTGGATGCGGTGGTGGTAGCAAGGGCTGCCCATGGGGGTAGAGAAATGGAGAGGAACGTGAGAGGAAAGAGAGAGAAAGACTAGTCTTGCCTTTGCTAGCTTAGTTTACTTGGATGAAAATCATCCAAGTAAACTTGACTGAGATTTTAGCTCCAACAATATCTTGCTAATTGTAATTAGGGCCTAATGATGATAATTAGCGAAGCAAATGGATTAAAAACTTGTTGGGCCGAAATTGGCCTTAAATGAGCTCTGGGTTCCGGAAAAAAAATCAAACCGGGTGCGATTAATTAAATTTTTTCCCGAAGCTCGAAATTAAATGCGATGCCATGAGAAATAATTTAATCTTTTAAATCATAATTATTGAGACCTACTATTAATTTTTCTAAAATTAATACGGTAAATAAAACTTGAATTGCAAAGTAAGACCCAAAATTGAATTCTCCCAATCGGGATGATTAAATGACATAAATAAATGTGAAAATTAATAACATGGCTTAATTAGATAAATAAACATAATTTAGGGTTGGACTATTACAGCCTTCCCCCCTTAAAGAGTTTCTTCCTCGAAACTTATAAACTTTGCCAACACATGCAAGGTTATCTCAAATAAGTATGGGTACTTTGCTTACACTTCTTGCTCAACTTCCCAAGTGGCTTCTGGGGAGGTATGAGTTGCTCAAAGTAATTTGATTAGAAAGATTTGCTTGATGCTTAACTGCTTAATCTTGTAATCTAGTATCTGGACTGGGTGCTCGTGAAATACAAGACCCTCAATGACAGCAATGGCTTTGATTATGACAGCGTGAGCAGGATATGAAATGTACTGCCTGAGTTGTGAGGTAAGGAACACGCTATGTACGTGTTTGAGTTATATAGGCAGATCCGGTAGACAAGCCATGCAATTCAGCCTTTCAATAAACTGACATGGTCTAAAAGATCTTGATCGCAATTTTGTTTGCAATTCAACCTCCTTACACCCTTAATTGATGAAACTTTCTGAAAAACTTTGCTATATACATGAAAGTCCAGGAATCTCCTTCTTTTATCAACATAGCATTTCTATCGCTTTTAAAAGGATATTTTTAGGAATCTTCTGACATGTGTCACCTTATTAAACACTGGAGAAGATCTTCATGACCCATAAGATGATTTATTGTCAATGTATGCCGTCCGTTTGTCCTGATGTTTAATGAAGGATTCTCTGCTAGTGCTATCACAACGTTAACTGTTGGGAGTTCCCTACTATCTTCAAATGCAAATACTGGTCATAGGTCGTGAAGTACTACAGGCTCCAACTTAAAAGAGTTGATCCATTGATATTTTTAAATGCTTGCCCATCTGTTTCAGGATGATAAGAACTGTAAAAGTTCAATCTAGTTCTAAAGGCTCTTTGAAGTGCTTGGCATAACAGGCTTAAAATCTCTGATCTCAGTCAGATACTATATTTGAGGGAATCCCATGACAAAGTCCATTTAAATTGAACCCCTTTCTCAAGATTGTGCTTTATTCTTTGGAGCTCAGGATCACTATCCTGATTCACTCTAATATCCTCCATTAGGGAGGGCTGTAAGATAAGCGCCGGCAATTGAACATTCACCTTCCTGTTTAACACTAATTGAACATCCAAGACCTCAAGCTCTCTCAAGAGATTCAGTTGCATAATCACTATAGCGTATAAGGTATGTTGTGCCTTCCCATTTAGGGCGTCTGCCATAACATTTCCCTTTCTTGGTTGACATTGGATCTGCCACAACTGATTAAGCTTCTTCTGAGTGAAGATGTACTTGAAGCTTTGATGATCAGTATTAATTCTTGCATGGTACCCCATATAAGTAATGTCTCTAAATTTTCAATGCAAAAACTAGAGAAATGGGTAGGGTAATTCTTCTCATAAGGCTTGAGTTGTTAGAAGGCATAAGCCACCACTTTATCTTCTTGCTAACTTTGTAGCTTGCTTCGACAAATTGGTCAGGGAAGACAATATTTGTCAAATCCTTCCTGAACTCGATAAGTCCATGCTAAACACAAATAGTTTCTAGGCTTAGTGCATTGGTGGGTGTTGGGCACTTTGTAACCGCTTTCAACTTGTGCAAATCAACCTTAATCTCTTCCTTTGAAACGATATGCTCCATAAATACCATTGCTTCTAATCAGTACTCATGCTTTTTGTATTTGTTATATAATTGATGTCCCTTTAAGGTCTACAACACTGTCTTCAAATGAACAGTATGCTCATCTCTGTCTTTGGAGTATTTCAAGATATCTTTTATAAACACCACCATAACTTGTTTACATATGGTTTGAAACTCAATTCATACGATCCATAAAAGGCCGCAGGGCCATCGATTAGGCCAAAAGGCACCGCAGTGAATTCATAATAACCCAAACATGATCCTCAATGCATTGTTGGGGTTGGTTTGAGGTTTAAACCGAAGTTGACGGTACCTTGACCGCAAATCAATCTTAGGGAAGACTCTTGTTCTTTGCAGTCGATCAAATAAGTCATCTACTTAAGGCAATGGGTATTTGTTTTTGATGATGATCTTGTTCAGCTCTCTGTAATCAATACATGACCACAAGATTCCATTCTTCTTCTTTACAAATAGAACTGGGCACCCCATGGTGGCACACTTGGATGGTCTAATAAATCCCTTCTGTGATAACTCCTCTAACTGAATCTTTAGTTCTTTAAGCTCAATTGGCGCCATACGATATGGGGTTTTGGAGATAAGTTAGACATCAGGGATTAATCGCTTTTTCTTTACAGGGCGGTCTTGGTAACTTTTATAGAAAACATCTCTAAATTCATAAACTATAGGGATACCAGCTGCTTTTTCTTCCTTTGGTTGAATGTGAGTAGCATAACACTAATAAATAACATATCCTTAACATAAAAGCACATTTGTTTCCGTGACAAAATTTAAAGGACAGATTTTTCCTCTCTTTGCCCACGAAACATGTTTTTCTCCCTTGTCTATCTCCTGAAATAACTTTAGGGTCCTAACAATCTATCTTGACCTCATAAGTACACAACCAGCTTAGTTCCAAAGTAATATCAAAGTCTAACGAGTCAAATTGAATCAGAACTCCAGGGAATTCTATCCCACCAATAATAATTGGGACAAATTTATAAGAGATAGGACATGAAACTCTAGAGTTATTGGGTAACTTGATTCCGTAATTGGTTTCTGCCTCCTACTTCTTAAGGTTCACTTGCATGGCAGATTATGTGAATATAAATGAATGAGTGATAACTGAATCAATCAATACACAAAATAGCTTTGAAATTGAAAGAGAGTTCCCGTAACTACTGTACCAAAGGTGGCGGCTTCTTTCTTACTCAACATATAAGCCCTTCTTACAGCTGCGGGCCTTGAAGGTGAGAGCCCTTGTCTACAGCCTTCAATCTTCAGGAACAGGCAGCAGTGAGTACTCTGGACTAATGCACCACGTGCATTTATTAGTTCCCACTTGGTAATTCGAAACGGTGTAGTTAGTTCTTCCACAAATCTGCTCCAAGTGAAGTCAGGCCCCAGCGCTTATTCTTAACAGTGTTCCACCAAATATCGGTTTCACCAGTTAGATAAAATGTTCCAATGTTCACCTTTTTATCCCCTAGAACCTCTATTACAGTGAAAATTTTCTCCACTCCTCAAATCCATTCTTAAGGTTTCACTATGTCATACTTTCCACTCTAGAGTTCTGTAGCATGAATCAGCTGAAGATATCTTTCCAAGGGGTAGTAACCTATCAACATTTCTCACTGACGCAATCCAAATGCATAGCAAAGATTTTGATTATCAAACTTAAGCTTTATATAAGTGATCTTCAATAGAAAACTGAGGTTGAATCAGCCAAAAAGGGAAGCCACGTTGTGTTCCCCTTAGCAATGGATTTCACAAATTGGACAACAATCAACCGCTATACAAAGCGTAGTTAAGATCTTCCTTCTGTTCAGGTGTGCTATAAAATTATCATCTATTGTCATGGGTGCAACCCAATCATAATCCAACTAATAGCAGCAATTGGGGTCTTAAAAACAGGAAAAACTGATTAGAACTGATGAAGATATGACATCAGAGTGAATGATGATGCAACTGGATGGGGAGATGCCATGAAGACAAAAAGATGAAGCCCCTGGTCAAAGTGAGGAGTATCCAACAGTTGATAATCCAACAAGGACAATGGTAAATGGTATGTTATCAGAAAGTGCAGTGAAATATTTTCAAGAGTAATGTCTACTTCACAGATGGAGGTGGAGTCAATGGACTGCTTATAAGAGTTTAGGCAATTTAAGCAAGTCTTAAATTACAATAGATTGAAGCAAAATGTCTCTCTAAAGTGTCTTTAGTTTCTCTTATATAGAATCGTCGATAGTTAATGGTTTCAATGTGGAATCGTCGATAGTTAATGCTTTTAAAACTTATGTACCATAGAACGAGCCTCTCTAAAATCCTACAATTCAGGGAATATTACATTAAGAACCCCCATATAGCTCACTTAGATGAAATTCATGAGTTACAGAAGAAAATATTTGCAATCAATGAAGCATATTGAAGTAATTGCTGCTTAGATCCAAGAAACGCACAAAATGGCACCCATATGATGAGGAAATATAAGCTCAAAGTTATACATATCCACTGACTTGAACAATCTGCACCATCAGACTTTTAGGCTGAATTTTATTGACCACTAGCCTCCAAATGTGCAGCAACATGGGCCAATGGAAAGCTTAATTTCTTTATTTTGATATAGACTAACTAAAACATCTCTATCTAATGGAATGCATAGGCTGCAAGTGGGATAAACTCAGACCTCGTGCAGTGGAATTCTGACTAGTTTGCAGACTTGGACTTGCCTGGCAATTTTGAATGACCAAATGACCTCCAATCCATTTGAAACTTAGTTCACATGCAATATATCTCCCTAACCATAAAGTTAGGATAGAAAATCCCTAGATAAATCATGCTAATCGTGGATAAAAGTTACCTCAAAGTTAGACCTTGTGCACTGATCAAAACTGCCAAGTTGATTGAACTTGTGTATTCTGCCTATACTTAGTTTTCCCTATGCATTTAACCTTAAAAAAATGAGCCAAGGGCCCTTCATAGGACACATCTATAATAGCCCCCAATCTTAGGGCTAGGAGTGTTAGTGATTCTTAAATTCCTAGGGTGAAACGGACAGAGTTTTGCCTTATATCGAATCCCCTGCATTGACTAGAAGTACAAAAGGATATCAAATCAAGCTCAACGGCTACACACCGGAGACCACAACTCTACGGGTCACACGCCTGGAGTACAAGAGTTTACATCCCAAAAATAAACAATTTTCGCTAAAAGGACAATATACCATTCAGATGGGTGGCTCATATGGCCATACCGAGCGACTTCTGGACAATATGGCCATACTTACCTAAATGCATTGGAGGCACCTTTAACTTGTTGTTCAAAATCACCCTCGAATTTGATACTTGAGATCAAACTATATACATATTCTATGGATCCATCTAACAAAGAAGAATACATGAGTAGAATATGTGAGAGATAAGCAGATATGACTATTATCACAAATCTCCAATGATATTATAATACTCCCCCAATAATCAATTTTCTCGATCTCCTAACTCCACTCTCCATACTCCATATCCCATCAAGAAAATCTCAACCTGGCTCTGATATCAAATCTGTAACGCCCCCAAATTAAACATGTTTCACTGCTTGTATTTTCCTTAATAAATCCCTTAATTATGATCTAGACAACCTAATGATAGGGGCATTATCCAGTCCAAAAGGACAAGGCTTAAAACATGAGTGCTATAAATAACACAGTTAAGTATAGCTTTAATCATACACATACACACCTGATCAATCCATATATAATCAACTGTTAACCGACATAAGGTTTTTACACTATAGTAAAAATAATTCACCATGTAATCTGCATCTCCATCCACTGAAGATTTCACTTTACAGCTCTAAAAATATGCATACAATGTATCAGTGTTGATCCGTCCAGATTTCCTTGCTCAACTTATTCTCTTCCGTTGGTTTACTAGCATGAAGATGATTCTCTGAGCACTTACCTAAACCGAAACATGAAAAACATTTCGAACTATGAGCCGATGCTCAGTACATGCATTCCTGCATTGTTAAATGATCATTTAAATACTAGTTGGGCCCGCTTTGCAATTCATTTTAAGTTAAAACAGTGAATGAGATGAATGTAAAATTACATTGCTAGTTATTATCTGATAGTGAACCCCTTAATACTGTTATGATCTATGAATAGGTGTACACTTGCAAGCCGATCGGAGGACCTGGTCTGAAGTCGCGCGGGTAACTAAAGGGCGAATGCCCTATAGATGATAATTGGCGGGGTCACTAATTAAATGATAAATCACTGTGTAAACTAATTCATTGATGTACTTACCGAAACATGATAACTTTGATAAATACACTCTGATTTCTAAAGATACAGGCAATGAACGTACCAAAAGTCTTTAAAATGATATTTCACTTGATAATGCTTATGCACAATGGAAACAATAGACTAGGCCTCGATTCTGCTGAAGAAATGTAATCATAGGTAAATGCAGTTAGTAAACAATATTTACTCCCGGAATTTATAACTTTAATAGAAATTGATTAATTAAAGAGCTTCTACAATTTCAATAATTCAATATAAGATAAGTTACAACAAAATGATTTGAAAAATAAATCAATTAGGGTTATTAAACTTGAAATACAACAAACTGAAACAAAATAGACCAAATTGGAATGACTGAGGTGATAATGAAAAGAGTTTAATTGATATAAATGAAATATGAGCTTTTGATATTTCTTAAATAGATAATGGAAGATTCTAAATGTATAATAGAAGGTTCAATGCCATGAGGGGTGGCGTGAGGTTCATAAAGGCTCAAATAACCTCTGTTTGATTCGTTAAGCACTGATTTCTTTCTTCACATAACACCGTTTGATGGTCTAATTTAGAAAATCCATATCATTACTCCTGACCTCCAATTTAGATATAAAAACCCAATATGAAAAGCTCATAATGTTCGCTAAAACTTTTATTTTGGACACAAAGCATGATTCATACAGTACGGCCCCTAAAATTAGAGTACGACATAGACGTGCACAATTTTAGTTCAATCTGTGCAGTCATAGGAAAACGACCATAACTTTTTCCACAGAACTCAGATTAAGGTGATTCAAAAGGCATTTGAAAGATAACTCATTGATCTATCCATATACCAAAAACAACAATTTTTTAATGACCCAATCAATACCAGGTTTTCCGTAAATTCCCCTATTCACAAATGCTCCTAGTTTTAATGTATTCTGCGCAGTTTCAGTAAATTGGTCAGACCTTTGTCCACACAACTTGAAATTGAGTAATTCTAGAGCCCATTGAAAGATAACCCATCAAGCTATCAATACACCAAAATTCATGAATTTTTGATGTGCTAATTAATACCAGTTTCCTACCGAAGTAACCCCTATTTCGGGTCTGTTTACTACTCAATAATCACACTTTTCAATCTTTTCTTCACATAACCACCCACTAAAATCACTCTTTAACTTATATAAATTAGCATAAATATCTTGATATTCATTACCAATGTCAAATATCACAAAATTCCATTTAAAACAATCAAAATCCATCATCACACCCTAAACTTGCATGAACATGAACACCCTCCATCTTTTCTTTCTTTCAAGATGATCCAACCAATACAATATCAAAACAACTCTTGATTCCATCAAAACAACATGATTAATAATCAAAAACAAGAATCAAAATCTAAAACACAATCAAAACAAGATAAAGTTAGGGTTTACTCACTTGAAGCTTGAATATATGAAGATGGAGGTGGTAGTTGATGTTTGTGTGCATTGTGGGTGGTAGCTGGTGATTGATGGGGTGGTCGCTGGTGGATGTAGTGGTGGCAGCAAGGGCTGCCCATGGGGGTCAAGAAATGGAGAGGAACGTGAGGGGAAAGAGACAGGAAGAGAAAGAAAGACTAGTCTTGCCTTTGCTTGCTTAGTTTACTTGGATGAAAATCATCCAAGTAAACTTGGCTGAGATTTTAGCTCCAAAAATATCTTGCCAATTGTAATTAGGGCCTAATGATGGTAATTAGCGAAGTAAATGGATTAGAAACTTGTTGGGCCGAAATTGGCCTTAAATGAGCTCTGGGTTCGGGAAAAAAATATCAAATCGGGTGTGATTAATTAAATTTTTTTTCCGAAGCTTGAAATTAAATGTGATGCCATGAGAAATAATTTAATCTTTTAAATCATAATTATTGATGCCTACTATCAATTTTTCCGAAATTAATATGGTAAATAAAAGTTGAATTGCAAAGTGGGGCCCAAAATTGAATTCTCCCAACCGGGATGATTAAATGAGATAAATAAATGTGAAAAATTAATGACATAGCTTAATTAGATAAATAAACATGATTTAGGGTCAAGCTATTACATGTACCGTCTGGGTTACATTGATCTCCTTGCATGCATTAACATAAAACTTTTTAAAGCGCTCGGTTGCAGTCAGTTGTGGCTCAATCACCATGGCCATGCCCTTTTTCCTTTACCCAACCAAACCAAGACCATCATCACTTGCCCTTCAAACCTTGCTAATAATGATGATGAGGATGGTAGGTCAGGGGGCGAGTTCGCTAATGGTGGTGATGATGGGAGTGATGATGATGTCAAGGACATCCCCCGAGGTCAGAGGGGCAGAAGGTGGGCTCCTGAAGGCCCTAGCACTGGCACCTCTGGCACTGCTACTACTTCTTCTAGGGCCATGGATCTGTCCATGTTTTAGGCAGTTCTTGACCACCTTGACCATTTACAAGTTCAAAACCAGAAGATCTTATGCAACCAGTAGAACATGGCTTACCTAGTTCACTACGCATATGAGCCGCATCGGTGGCCTTACCTGCCTCCTGATTGGCCACCTCACGGCCCCCCAGAGCCCTACTGATTGGTGCACTGCAAGTGAACTCCCTGTCCCTGCATTCGCATCTTTACTTTATTCATTAAGGACAATGAAATGTTCATGTAGGGGGGTGGGTTCCATATCATTATCTATACAGTGCATCTTATGGAGGATTGAGGTTGTGCATCTTGTACATACACTTTTGCATTTAGCATTTTAGTTGCATGATTAGGATGCATTAGTTGCACTACTGTTTTTACCTTTAGTTAAGCATGTGGTTTAGTGCATTAAGAGATTCATCGAGTCGGGCGCGCAAAAGCTTTCGAGGTAACCCCTTTCAGCCCACTCTTCATTTTCTTTTTTGTGTTTTATTACTTTCTTAGTTAGATTTACTGCTTTCGAGGGGGGGAAAAAAGAAGATCTGAAATTGGTTGTGAAAACCCCTATGATGATGACATGCCAGGGGTGATGATCTGTTTGATGGTTGTGTTGGCTTCTGATGAATGAGGCTCAATTTGGGTGAACTCTTGTGAAAGGATTGTGAAAATGATTGGGCCACTTGGTTATTGTGTACTTGTACATGTGCCTCTGTGAACTGTCATGTTGTGAAGTGTTTGAACCTGGACTGTTAGCCAACTTTTGAGCTATTATTTAGACTATAGTAGAAATGATCGGTGAGACTTTTGAGCCGATAAAGACTATTCATGTTACATAGTCTATACTCCTTTTCCTGAGCAATATAGCCTCATGTGTCCGTACCTCTAGAACTTGGCTTGACTCTCTTTGAAATCACACTTTGCATGTTCATAATGTTGACATGATTGAGGCATTCATTTGGATTGCAAACTACATGAGCTAAAACGCTATCACCCGTTATTATTGCCTTCGCTAGCCCTTTGAGCTTTTCCCAGTCATTTGGTTCACCCTTGTGTACTTAGCCCTTGGCCTAAAATGAACTTACTTACCCTTAGCCAAGTTGGCAGTGCAATGCTATGAATTATAATTGGTTGGCAAATGTATTGGTTGGTGTTCTTCAGGATGGGTTGCTATGTTGTTGTAATTTATTGGGAACGAGGAGTTGAAATTGTCTTAGCCCTTGCCATATATCTCTCTCCACTTGCTGAAAAAAAAGGGAAGAGGAAATGTGAAGAAAAAACAAAAACAGAAAGAAAAAAAAGCTGTCAAAAAGAAAAAAAGTGTATGGAAATAAAATTTTTGGCATCAGCGTATCTTCAATAAGTGTTTCAAGTCCACTTTCTTGACACCTAGCTAAGGAGGTAATGATAATAATGATGTGATGATACAGAATTGGTCTTGAAATGCTCTACTTGGCTAATTAGCTCCTCTTTGCCTAAATATTCCCCCCATTACCTCAACCCTTGCCCTATCACATCCCTGAAAAGCCCTTATGATCAACATTTGTGTGCGTGACTTCAGTGGTAGAGAATCAAGAGTTTTTGCCAAGCCTATGGTAGTGTGCATACACTGAGAGCGACTTTAAGTGTTCACTTTACCCTACACACATAAGAGGAGTATTCCATTCTTCTTACCCCCAAAAGGTGAGGATCTACTAGTCTCATTAGCTCACTAGCAGTTTAGAGAAAGGCATGACACATCTGGACAGTTTGATATGGGTATCAATTCTTGCACCATGACCTGTGGTTTCCACTCATGTTGAGACATTGTGCTTCAAAAACTTGGGTTCTACCCTGATTTGAGTCTATTAGTTGTGAGTTACTACTCCAATTGAATCTTATTGTCATTACTTGTCTGAGGAGGCTGGTACTTCAAGGTGCATCTATCTCCTAGGCCTTTTTGATTTATGACCTTGCTTGGTGACAAGCAGGGGATAAGTAGGGGGAGTTGATAAACCTCTATTTTGACTGATTTTTAATCCCACTTTGACCCTTTTTCTTCCCCAATCTCTTGACTTATCTTAGCAAGAAAAGGGCGAACGTGCTTTCTTTAGCCTATTTTGTGCTGACAAATGTTATATCTCGCTTTTTAGGTGCCTTTCCCAAAAGTGTTAGAGTTTTACTAATCTTAGCTCAAAGGGAAGCTTTAGGAGCAGAATTTCAGGAAGAATGGGGGTCTGATAAGGCCTCGGGAACCAAAGGAAGCAAAAATGGCTGCTGCAGCAAATGCACAGTTGATTGCAGGGTGCGCATGATGGAGCCTTGAAGCCATAAGCTACGCACAGTTCAGCATACAACCAGGCGTCCTGATCGTGAGTGAACCCTGGGACGCACGGTTGCCCGTGCGTATGCGCACGACCGTGCATCACCCAGTTTTTCGCGACTTAATTGTTTCGCTATAGCGGTTAATGTTATCTTAAGTTAGACCTTTAGAGAGCACGATTGAGTGTTGACTTTAGGGTTCCTTTCACTCTTTTCTAGCATCAATTGAAAGTTGAATTCAAGTATTTTTGGTGGATCATTCATTGCAATCAATTCAAGTTTGTACCTTTTCCTTCCCTTCTTGCAATTTAACCCTAGGTTTCATTGCTTTGTCATGTTTATTCAATTTAGGCTTGTGATTGTGATTTACATGATGTTTAGTGGCTAAATTCATAGTTTTGGATTGGGAGTAGCCCCTATTATGTGAAATTGAATCATACTTTAGGTTTTTGTGAATCATGCCTATGATTGTAAGTTGAAGTCTTGCCTAGTGTGCCAATTGATGGTTGAATTGCTTGCGAGAGTTTAATTCACAGTTCTTGACTAGGGTTTAGGAGATCAATAAAAGTTGAATTCTCTATCCAGATCGATTTTGTGAGCGATTGAGCTCCCTGACGTGAAAGCAGTTAGGGTTTCAATTGGGAATAATTGATTACTAAATCTTGTGACTTTGATAATCTTAGTTTCATAAAAATAGATAACTAGGATTAACTTAGTCAGTCTATTGACCTTTGAGAGAAGGCTTAGATGCACTCTAAATTGTAATCCTTTCCACTTTGATTATTTTTTTGGGGAAGTTTGCATGATCTTGTTTATGATTCATACAGCATAATATGTGGTGAACCTCAATCCCGTGCCTTCAACATTAATGAATTAGGCAATTACATTAGTTCTCAATAGATTAGAACTGCTACTTAGCAAAGTTCAACTTAAGTGGTCTTTCACCTAAATAGAGTGTTGCAAGTTGATTCAATGATTGAAAACAAGTTCCTTGTGGACACAACCCGTATTTGCAGTTGCTAGTTGTAATTGGTACCGTGCACTTGCGCTAATATTTTAAGACAACTAGAGGCTGATAATTTGTTAATTTAGCCAAGAATTGATTCTCTCGTTTTTCTATTCCTTCTCCCATTGGCTTGTTAACGAAGAGCCTTTTCACCTACATTATATAGTATGCAAGGATGTTACATGATCCATAAAAAAAAAGTTAAACTTTAGTTTCATTTTACATCTACATTGCTGACTTCTGATTTTGTTTTAATATCACTCAACTAAAAGCTTAGGCCTTATTTAAACCTAAGAAAATCTACCAAAAAGAAAATTAGGAGGGGAAAATGAGGAGAAAAAAAGGCAATGAGAAATAGATTTTTTATGTTTTAAGTTAATGGGGAAAAATGAAAAGATAATAAAATTAAAATGAATAGAGAAAAGACAAATAAAAAGGGGCTAATGCCCCCCTGCTAGTTCATCCAATGTCTCTCCCTTTTGCCTTCCATAACTTTCTCTCTCTAGAGCCCAAATTTTCACTCTTTTCATCTATACTGTTTACTTTTTACTTTATTATAATATACCACTCAACTAAATATTAATTTATGTACAATGATTAAGATTCTTTCGTATAATTAATTGACCTCAGTTATAAAAATTCTTAAACTATTATGTAAACAATGTTCGATTCAGAGAAACTTTGATCTAGAACTAGGGCAATTGGGAATTGCCAAAATTTTGTTAACAAATTCGCTATTTTATCTTATTAATCTGTATTTATCATTCACTATTATTTGAACTTGGTAGTTGCCCATCAAGAATTGTAAACTTCCATTTCACTCCTTTAAAGTGTGATTAACCAACCACTTGAGAACCAACAATGTAAGCTTCTATGATGTTTGGTTAGGATCAAAATATGACATTTTACACCTCATTTCCCATGTATTTTAGTCCTCAATAATGGTTCATTTTCTATTGTTATTTATATAGTTGTGTTTTTTGTTTGCAGGAAATAAACTTAGACGACTAATCTTTTAGTTTTTTATGCTCAATGTAGTCACACCATGCTAAAAAAAAAGGGATTGGGATTGAAGATCATGAAAGCTGAGAGGAAGATAAAGACAACTATTGCCAAAATGGAACTATTAGTGCTAAAAATGGCATTATTAGTGCTACTGATAACTATTTTCTGAATTATTTTCTATACTATTAGTGCCAAAAATGGAACCACAGTCGTGCTACCTCCAATTTCTGCATTATTTTCTTGTTCCACCAAATTGGCATGGTGAGCCCATTCCACATGACACGACCTCACTAAATTAACTATTTAGAACCTTAATAAAGCCCTTTCTCCACCATTCATAGGATGGTAGAATTACCTTAAGTCTAGGGTTACCTTAGAGTTCTTAGGAGTAGTTTAGAGAAATATTTGATTATTGTAGCCACATTAAAGTAATGAAGTTTTAATTTTATGTAATTTGCTCTTTCTCTCCCTTTTACTTTTGATTTACATCTAAATTCTTGTTTATCTCCATTTTGATCTACTATTTTCAAGCTTAAATTTACTTGCTTTAGTTAGATTAATTCTTGAAGTTGATGTCCTTTCCCTTTAGTCGTGTTTTGCTTCGACTTTATACTCTTAGCCTCTTTTCTCTTTTCTGAAATCTCCATTTCAATGATTACTTTTCTCTCTTTTCAAGTTAAGGTTTCAAAACCCATTTTTGGTATTTTGAACTTTTGAGTAATATTGGGTTAGATTACGAGCATTTAGCGTAGATTATTGCTCAATAATTGGAGACAAGCCACAATCTCTTCCCCCTTGCTCCAACTATGGAGGCCCAACCTCCATTGTTAGATTTCAGGCTTCTAAAGTACTCTTTCCCTCGCTATTCTCTCTAGCTAATGTAGTGCTTTCTTTAGTTAATTGTTTGATTTTTAGTTATCAATATGTGTTTAGATTCATATTTTGTTTGATTTATTATAATATGAGTTTTTGTACTAGCAATTACGATTAAGTATCTTTACTGTAGCACTAGGATTTGATTAGTTTTACAACAAAATGGTGTGGTCATTGGGAAAAGAGGTGTCACTTTGTATTTTTCTTAGCTCTCTTGTGTTTAATTTAGTGATGTTTGCACGGCAGATTGGTTTTTGTGTTTAAAAACCCCGAATTCCTTAAAAGATTTTTAGTTTTTGAAAAATAAAAAATGGTGATTTTTCATTTTCCCCACTATAAGCAATAATTGTTTTACCATTATTAGGATTGTTTAAATACTTACTCAATGTGCTCATTATGATTATTCATATGACAAATGAGAAATCTTACGTGTTTCTAATGAGGGTGCAAATTATGAAACCTGTATTGTTTTGAATCATTAGGGCCTTCATTCCAAAAATGTGGATGAAGCTTGGGATGTGCTTGAATGATTGGTTGGCGACATTCGTATATTTGAGGAGTTTGGTTATGCCTTTCGAATCTCTTTTCCCTAATCCATGTGCTTTTCATGTTAGATTATATTATAGGAATAATTTGTAATCTTGTGGCCCTCCCCCTCAATCCCTTGAATATCAATTTTTGTTCTCATGTTAGTTCTATGAATTCTAAACTTGAGCAGATTGAGGAAGAAATGGAAAACCATGAGTAGTCCATACAGAACATGACAAGTACACTCATATGCTAATTCTCGGAGCTAGTTAAATGATATGTGCGAAGTATTCTGCCTGTCTTACAAGAGATCAACCTTAGAGTACGGCCTTCGTACCCCAAAGTTGTTCGTTGGGTGATTTTGGGTCATCTTCCCCTTTGAGGCTCGAATTTCAAGTTGAAACTTCTTTGTGTGATTTTGAGGGCAAGAATGACATCTTCTCACTTCCTTCCACATGTGCATCTCTCCTTGAGAGTAGCATTTCTAAGGACACCTTCGAGGATACCCCTCTTATCCTCGACCCCCACTCCTCTAACTCCCTTAGGAAAGCCCGAGGAGAGTGAGGAATATGAAAATGGCGCTATTGTGTATGACCATGAGTTGGATTATTGGTATGAGTCCACTGTTGATAAGGAGCCTTATGATGAGGTTGTGATTGAAGGACCACCACCTTGCCTTGAAATTATTGAATATATATTCCTCGACCTTGTTTACGCCTCTCTTACTTGTTCACCATGCTCCCCTTCCCCTAAGTATGACTTTTCGAGACCTATTAAGTATCATGTGATGCACAACCATAGTTTGAATTTGGGCTCTGTGGACCACTTGGTTGATATACTTAAGGGGAATAAGGCTGATGTTGTTGGGTATCTAGGTACCCTTGGAGGTTATGACCCTTGTCGTAACCCTTATCGTGCTTACCTAGAGGAGTGCCTAGGAAAATCTTGTGGCCATCCATCATTCATCTTTCTACCGATTTCTCTAGGGCTTTTAATAAGTTCAAAAGAGCACTACACATCATCGCATATTTATACTGGTGTTCTTTTATTTTTACTT
>JAKOGI010001777.1:145000-180000 GCA_029747015.1 Carnegiea gigantea
ATGCAACCATTTAGACAACAATCAATTTCCTAAACATCCATGCCTAAATCTCTCACTTTTCTCAGCTGCTGGTGATAATTTTTTGGAATGTGACTTTGAGGAGGGCATGTATCTTTCATCAAACCAACAACTTTGTTGAAATAACATTGAGACATGTTGTGGCCTGATTTAATGCTAAGTAGCCTTATGGACGTTTCTAGTTCGGTTATGTTACACCCTTCATACAAGGGTAGTTGGGCAGATTCAAGTATAGTGTAAAATGCATTAGGATTTACTTTATGAAAGCTACTTATGTTCATTTTATTAGCTTGGAAGGTAGCATGAAGCATTCTCCATGTGATTATGATTATTGTGATCGTAATCATAACTCATAGATTGTGAACTGCTTGCACCCCTACTTCTGAATTATCATCTTTCCCATGACTTGTTTAATACCAATAATTCTTCACAAACCCCTTTCTATACAGATGAGACTTTACAACGTCAGGTGTAGAGTACTACATATTGCACTTCACACATGGACATCTATAAAATCTATTAATTCTATACTCCTCCTGATTTTATGCAAATTCATCAAACATATTTACTCCCATCAGCCACTCATTTCTAATCTCATGTCCATAAGGATTTCTCCTCTTATACATCCATTGACGATGCAATGGCCCATATCTATGTTGCTAATCTTGTTGCCTTAACTGTTATATATACTGTAATTAATTTCAACAGATATCTTTTAGAAATTAATTTAACCATTAACCCATGAATTATTCTAATGCATTATACAATTCAATATTTGGAAAACAATAACGAATATTAACACAATTTTGAAGCACATGAGTATTTATAAGTAAAGACAATAAAAAAAACCTGTTTCAATCGATGAAAATCAATGCCGAGCTTGTGACAGGAACATGAACAATTACAATTTTTTTTTTTATCGTTCAACATTATTTCTTTTTTTGGCCATCTAAAATACATAACAAATAAGCCATAACTAACACCATTCCAAAACAAATATTTCCTTTTCAATATACAGCCATTTAAATTAGAAATTACGTTTGAACACAAAATTTTAATAACATTTTTGTTCCATCATCATTAACTACTTACAAACATTACACTATTTCATTTATCCAAATAAACATACATTACAAATAAAATTAAAGATTAAATTATTTATTATAAATTTTATATTCACCAATGACACCAATAATTAATAACTAAATATGTTTAATTACCACTTTCTACTCGCATATTCCAAAAAAAAATTCACATTCGTATTTAGTTCACATTTTATATTTCCATATTCCAAAAACAATTTTTCACAAAAATTAAGATATAACAATGTAATTAAACATATATGCTACAAAAAATAAATTTAACATACCTATTTTATTTATCAAAATAAACCTAATTAACAAATCAAACACAAATTAAACTACTTATTTAACATTTCATCTAAATAAACATGCCTAAAAAAAATAAACAAAATACTATTTACCAAAAAATAAAATAAACATACTTAACAAATCAAACAAATCATACAAAAATTAGACATACCTAAAATAAATATATCCTTGACATACTTATCAAAAATTAATATATAGAACAAATCGAACAAAAAACAAACATACTCAAGATACCTAACCAATCGAATCAAAAAATAAACATATTTAATAAATTTTAAATATTTACCCAAAAAACATATTAAACATGCTTAACATACTTCAAGAGTTTATAATAATTACACAATATTTATAAATATACATACTTAATATATTTTATTTCACTTATCCAAATAAATACACTTCACAAATTAGATAAAAGTTTAACATACTTCACATTCATATTTTTCACATCCATAATTACCAAACAAAATAAATCAAATACACTATACATATACACTACAAAATTAAATTGCACAAAATTAAATAACACATATCAAATTAATATAATTTCAAAATACAAAAATTTCAATAAACTACATGATTAGTGCCATAAACTCTAAATGCCCAAAAAAAAAAATTCAACCACCGGCGGAACAAGTGGCAAGAAGGCGGCGGCTGCTTCGGCGATGGCGACGGCGGTTGCGGCGTCGGCGAATGTGGCGGTAATGGCGGCAACTCTTCAAACCATAAATAACAAATAAACCACCCCAAAAACACCAACTAACTTAAGAATTTCAATTTTAAAGGACAAATTAACTGAGATTAAATAACTTATCGGTGAATTATGAACGATTTAACCGGTCACAGGCAACTATGGAGCTCCCTCTCTTTCTCTCTTCGTTGTGCGCTCTCTCTCTCTCTCTCTCTCTCTCCCCCTCTCTCTTCTTAAGGCAACCATGGCTGAGTTCTCTTCGTTTCGGAACATAAAACCAGATCTAACATGTTTTGGAAATATTTCCGACGAAAAAAAGTCGGTCGTAATATCGTCGGAATTTGTGTTTTCTGTTGGATTCTGTTGTATTTTCCATCCTATGTTCTGATGGGTGACAAATCCTGGAGCACCGTTTTTGTAGTGCTTGATAACCATAAAGAAAAAAACCAGAAACGACGTCAATTAGGCAAGGAAAATAGGGGTGTTAGAAGTTTGTTAGTAGTTCTATTAGAAGTTAGTTAAATTGTTTGCCAGCTCAACTTGAAGTTGTTATAGTTGGTTATTTTGTTATTTTCTTTACCATCTTATTCTGCATGTATCAGTACTTATATATATAGCAACACTGCTGTATTCTTCCTCATTCGTTCAATCATGAATAAGATTCCAGTGAGAGATCCTTTTCCTTCTCTCTATTCACTTTCTTGATTGCTGTTGATTTCTTTCAAATGTCTACATGGTATCAGAACGGGTTGCTCGATCTTGATTTACCACCATCCCCGTTTGATTAAAATTGTGTGCACGTGTTGGGCCTTGTTCGTAGCCAACACTTGAGGGGGCGTGGTAGAGTATGAAAGTGGGTATTGTCCCACATTGATAAAATTCAAAGAATATGACAGTGGGTGTTATCTCATATTGATAAAATTAAAGGGCTTCAGCATGTATATAAGTTTGTGAGTTGCTCCACCCATTGTCAATTGACTTTGGGTTGGAACCTCATTTAAGCTTGTATGCGTGACTCTTTGTTAATTCCCAATTGATATATAAAAACTTAACATGGTATCAGAGCTTGAATCTCTGAGTTCCATGATTCAAGTATCGTTCCTCTTTTCTTTCTCTTGATTGATCAACTAGATTCTTTACACAATTCAGTTCGTATACCAAGGAATTCAGAGATCTGTTTTCAATCTTACAGTCTTCAATTTCTTTTACTCTGTTGAACTTCTTCAAAATGGCAGCATCAACAATTAATACTGAGGTGGTAATTTCCCCAGAGGATCTTGCAGAAGCATACTTCCTCCATCCTTCAGATCATCTAGGTTTGCTTCTGGTATTTACACTATTTGATGGAACTGGTTTTGGTTCATGGAAAAGAACTATGACAATCGCTTCGTCCACAAAAAGTAAATTCTATTTTATTGATGGAACGTTGGCTAAACCCCATCCTGGTTCTTTAGATTTCAAGAAATGGATAAAATGTAATGACATGATTATGTCTTGGATTTTGAATTTATTGACCAAGACTATCGCAGACAGTATTATATATGCTAAATCTGTTAGACAAATGTGGGTAGAGCTTGAGGAGAGATTTGGCCAAATTAATGGTGCCAAACTATATCAATTTAAAAAGGAAATGTGCAATGTGAGTCAAGGCACAAATGATATTGCAACCTATTTTACTAAGATGAAAGGTTTATGGGATGAATTGGATGATTTGGATGAGATTCCTACATGCACTAGCAACTCTGCTGAAAAAATGCTCAAGAGAGAGCAGAAAAGAAGTTGTTATAATTTCTGATGGGGTTGAATGATGATTATAATTTAGTCAAGGGCGATATCCTTATGATGAACCCTCTACCTTCAATTAGTCAAGCGTATTCGATGTTAATATAAGAAGAAAAACAGAGAGAGATTAGGGCCAATGGTCATTTTCTTACAGATTCTACATCCTTTGCAGTGGAAACACACAAAGCAAACCAATTTTACGGAGGAAAGATGGACAGAATTGAGACAAGAGTTAAAAACCCTCCAATAGGTTTGAAAGAAGTGAAGGGAGGAGATCTAATCTGTCTTGCAATTACTGCAAGAAACTTGGACATGTCATAGAAAAATGCTACAAGCTACATGGCTTTCCACCAAATACCAAGTTCATAGGAGGAAAAAGAATAGCTGCTTTGGTTCAGACAGAGAGCCAAGACTTTATTTCTAGCTGTCATGACTTTCAACCTCAAGGCAATATTATAGTTCCAGGATTAACTTCTGAGCAGGCTTCACAGTTAATTGCATTACTCCAAAATGTGCAGCATAACAAGATAGGATACAATACTGGGGTATCAAAACAAGAAACTAACTACAACCCCAACTCAGTAGCCTTTTCAAGTTTTACAGGTACTAGTAGTGTTAATCACACAGAAAATTAATGTTTATTGTCTAGTGTTTTTGATTAGCAAAGCACTTGGATAATTGACACTGGAGCTAGTGATCACATGTGCCACAACAAGGATCTGTTTAGCAGTTTTATGGTTCTTTCCAAGCCTAGCTATGTCACTTTGCCAAATGGAAAATGTGCTTCTGTTACACATGTAGGCGCTGTTGTTCTCAATAACTCTATGGCTTTATATGGGGTTCTTTACATTCCAAGTTTCAGATATAATCTGCTATCTATAAGTAAACTATCTAGCCAGCTGAATGGCTACATTATCTTTACACCTAAGCATTGTCTTATGCAGGCCCCTTCACTGAGGAAGCTTCAGGTTCTTGTGAACATTATGCTGGGCTGTACCTGTTTAAATCAAGTCCTACTACAAAGTCAGATGGTTTTGTCAAGAATTCTTAAGTTTTTCTATAGATAATCAAATACCAATTTGTAATGCTAGCATGTCCCTTGAAGATGTATGGCATGCTACACTTGGTCATTTGCCTTTTACAAAGCTTCAAAGGCTAGGATTGTTATCCAAACATACTGATATTGATTCAATAAAGCAATGTTTGATTTGTTCTAAGGCAAGGCAATAGAGACTTCCATTTCCTCATAGCCAAATTCATTCTACACATGTGTTTGAGGTTATACACATTGATTTATGAGGGCCTTACAGGTACAAACATACAATGGATATAGATATTTTTTAACTATAGTAGATCACTATAGTAGAACAACATGGACTATATTTTTTAACTTATTTATTGGCAACCAAGAGCAATGCCATGCACTTAATTAGGGCTTTTATAGAAATGGCACATACTTAGTTTGATGCTAAGCTGAAGACAATAAGATCTGATAATGCTCTTGAATTAGGCACTAACAAGGAAGCCACATCATATTTCCTTTCTAAAGGCATTATCCATTAGATAAGTCGTGTAGCAACACCACACCAAAATGGTGTTGTAGAGAGAAAACACAACTATCTTCTTGAGACTTCAAAAGCCTTGTTATTTCATTCTGATTTGCCAATAAAGTATTGGAGAGATTGTGTTTTGATAGCCATATACCTTATAAATAGATTCCCATCGAAGGTGCTTAAAGTTTCTAGTCCTTTTTAGATTTTATTTGGGCAAAAACCTCATTATGAGCATCTCAAGGTCTTTGGTAGCCTTTTCTATGCTTCTACTCTTAAAGCTACAAGGGATAAATTCCAAGCTAGGGCAATCCCGTGTGTGTTTTTGGGGTATCCTCTTGGACAAAAGGCTTACAAACTTCTCAACCTCATTATTCTTCCTATTCTACTCATAATTCCAGTATGTTTCCACCTTCCAGGTTTTCTGAAATACACATTTGGGAAGATGATAATGCTACTTGAGGTAGTTCTCATAGTCAAGATCAGTCACCTAATTTGCAGGATATCTCTGTCATACCAGAGGAACAGGCATCATCTTCCATTCATACAATGCCTTCAAGGAAGTCTACCAAGGAAAAAAGGAGACCTTCTTATTTGTCTGAGTACATCTATAATAATGTTCTTTCTCAGTATAATGAATATGAAGCTGCATGCTGTTCAAATATTATCACTTCTATTTGCTGTAATGCATCTTTATCAGGTGACACCTCTTTGCCCAAAAATGCATCCAATTTGCTGCATCATTTAGACCCCTTTGCTGAACCTAACACTTATGAGGAAGCAACATTACAACCTAAGTGGCAAAAAGCCATCAAGAAGGAATTTGATGCTCTAAAGGCAAATAATACTTGGGTTTTAACAACTTTGCCAGCAGAAAAGAAGCCTATAAGCTGCAAATGGATATACAAACTAAAGTATAAGGCAGATGGAAGTTTGGAGAGATGTAAAGCTCGGCTTGTTATTAGGGGCTTCGCTTAAAAAGAGGGAGTTGATTATACTGAAACCTTCTCTCCTATGATGAAAATGACAACAATTAGAACTTTGGTTGCTACTGTAGTCAAGAAAAAATAGTCTATCTCTCAATTAGATGTCAATAATGCTTTTCTTCATGGGGATTTCGATGAGGATATCTATATGAAACCACTAATTGGATTTTCCATCCCCAAGCTTGGTTTGCAAACTTCAAAAATCTTTATATGGCTTGAAACAAGCCTCTAGACAGTGGTATGCTAAGCTGTTAGACGCATTAAGGACTCTTGGTTTTCAGCATTCTAAAAATTATTATTCTTTGTTCTCAAAACAAGCAGGCAGTTCCATTATGTTAGTTGTTGTGTATGTGGATGATATTGTTGTAATAGGAAACAATCCTGAAGAAATAAATACATTGAAGGCATTTCTTGATGAGAAATTCAGAATCAAAGATTTAGGGGAGCTACATTATTTTTTGGGTATGGAAATCATCAAGGTTTCCAATGGACTAATCATGACACAAAAGAAGTTTGCTATGGACTTGTTGAAGGAATTTTAATGTGACAAACTCACATCCACCTGTTGTCCCCTTGCCCCTCTCTCTAAAGAATCTTGTAATGAAGACACATTAGCTGATGCTACCACCTACAGAAAATTAGTGGGAAAACTCAACTAGCTTACCAATATTAGGCCTGATATTGCTTTTTCAGTGTAATATCTGAGTCAAGAAGGATCCATCTCAAGGCTTATTTTCAATGATGTGGCAGACTACAGCTTACAAGCCTATTGTGACTCCGATTTGGCTCAATGTCCGTGTACCAGAAAGTCTGTTAGTGGGTATTTCATCATGCCAGGAGGGAGTCCTATCTCTTGGAAATCAAAGAAACAGCCCATAGTCGCTTTGTCTTCTGTAGAAGCAGAATATCGGTCCATGAGAGCAGTTACAGCAGAG
This sequence comes from Carnegiea gigantea, assembly GCA_029747015.1. Classification (NCBI taxonomy): domain Eukaryota; kingdom Viridiplantae; phylum Streptophyta; class Magnoliopsida; order Caryophyllales; family Cactaceae; genus Carnegiea; species Carnegiea gigantea. The sequence continues at coordinate 152,354 of JAKOGI010001777.1, forward strand.
ATTTCTTGGCTTACTCACTTAATGTCAGAGTTGCAGGTGCCTTCTATCTTACTAATACCTGTCAAGAGTGACAGCTTGGCAGTTATATACATTGCCAAGAACCCTGTCTTCCATGAGAGGACTAAACACTTAGATTTGGACTGTCATTTTGTTAGGGAAAAGCTCCATGAAGGGCTTATCTCTTTGTCCCACACCAAGAGCACAGAGCAGCTGGTAGATAATTTTACTAAGCCTTTGCCTGGCTCCCAGCATCATCATCTTCTTTGCAAGTTGGAGGTTTCATCCTGTCACCCTCCAACTTGAGGGGGGTGTTAGAAGTTTGTTAGTAGTTCTGTTAGAAGTTAGTTAAATTGTTTGCCAGCTCAGCTTGAAGTTGTTATAGTTGGTTATTTTGTTATTTTCTTTACCAGCTTATTCTGTATGTATCAGTACTTGTATATATAGCAACACTGTTGTATTCTTCCTCATTCATTCAATCATGAATAAGATTTCAGTAAGAGGTCCTCTTCCTTCTCTCTATTCTCTTTCTTGATTGCTGTTGATTTCTTTCAAATGTCTACAAGGGGATCATGTCAATATTTGTAACTTGATTTCTAAGGATTGATTTACATTTGCACATTCGAAAATATGTACATATCATTGCATATTGTTTGGTGGGGTGAAAAATAGAAGCCAGCTTGCATCTCATGACTTAGATATTTTTTGATTGTACATTATATTTGTATATTGTTTGGTGATTTGGCTATTAAGGCCATGCAATTGCTCATGTTGTGTACATAATCTTCCCATCACTTGTAAACATGATCAAGTTTTAAATTAAAAAAAACATTTTCTTTTGTTTGAAAAGATTATGTGAGTATATCTTTTGAAAACTCTCATGAGACCTCGCTCGTCCACTAGAGGAACCAAGATAAGGGTGGTCAAAAATACCCATAATTAATTACAAACCAAAAATTCGCTATTTGATTTGAAATTTCGAGTATCTGAACCAAAATATTGGAAAATTTTGATTCGAGGTCACGGCCTGATTTTTTTCAGGTTACTGGTTCGGTTACGATTAGGATGTTTTAAGAGTTTGGGTACTCGAAATGTTTTTATTTTATTTTTTTATTTTTTTGAAACTTTTTTTTATTCTCCTTTCCGTAAAGGCTTTGTAAGTCAAATATCCTCAAATTCCAAGAAAACAAGTAATTTGACTTCGTTGTAATGTGTTGTTTGGATGACTACGTCCTCTAGGAGACATTGTTGCATCTAAATAGTGGGTTGGGCATAAATATAATATTAGTAAGCTTATGCCTTGTGAAGTTGTGAAATCCTTGAAATGTGAATGGTGACAAGGTATTGTGTAATAATATCAAGTGCAAATTGGCTCTTATACAGCAACTCAATAGCATAAATAGCAATAATTATATTATAGATACAAAAATTAATTGGCCCCAATAGGAAAGAAAAATTCAGAAAAAATAAGGTTATTGGGGTTAACGAAAAAGAACCAAAATTTTCAAAAACCTGAATATTTCGGCTTGGATACAGCTTACCATTTTGTTGATCCAAAATTTCAGATTCTCAAACTGAAATCTCTTTTGATTTGGGTACTCGAACCATGAATACCTCTAAATCAAATTGTTTAAAGGGCTTGTTGTATATACTAAATATAATCATGATTCCTACAACAGCGAGTTAAATTTTAATAGTCTTATTTTGTCTTGCTAGAGGATAAGCAAAGTCTTGGTGTGGAGATATTTATTTGGCTCAAACTATGACATTTTACACCTCACTTCAACTAGTCTTTAGTTTTAAATAATAGTTAATTTAAGATTTTTATTTGTATTTTGTGTTCCTTTTTGCAAGAAATACGGACGAGCAATCTTTGAACTTTTGAGGCTTAATCGAGTCAAAACACATAAAAGGAAGGCTCGACATTTAAGCCTAAGAAGCCCAGAAGGAAGATATAAGCAACTAGTGCCAAAAAGACACTAATGGTGCCAAAAATGGCACTACTACTGTGAAACGACAATACAAGTGCTAGTTGTCGGTGCTAGTTAGCAAAGCTTTGCCACCTCCAATTTATGCACTTTTTTCCTCTCCCAGCCAATTGGCATGGTTAGCTTATGTAACATGGCATCACTGTGCCAAATACACTGTTTGGGGTCTATATAAATTCCTTTCTTCCCAAAGGTAGATTTTTAAATAGGTTCAACATTTAGGGTTAGCTTAGAGTTCTTAGGACTAGTTTAGAGTGAAATTTGATTATTGTGGCCACATTCGACAATAATCAAGTTTTAATTTTACACAATTTGCTATATTTCTCCCTTTTCTACTCTCACCTACATTCAAGTTCTTGTTTTTCTCCATCTTGATCAAATATTTTATGCTTCAACTTTCATGCTTTAGTTAGATTAAAACTTGGAGAAGTTATTGCTCTTTAATCATGTTTCTCTTCAATTCTTCACTTTCAGTATCTGTTCTCTTATCTCAAATCTCCATTTTAATGCTTATTTTACTCTCTCTTTCTAGTTAGGGTTTCAAAACCCATTTTTAGAAGTTTAAATGATAGGCGATAAATTGTCATATTTTACGTGCCTCTTTCACCTACTTTTAGCTCGTATAATAACTTAATCTTTAGGATTTTTACTTGTTTTATTTATGTTTTGTAGGAAATCACATCAAATCAAGCAAACACCGCGAAAAGGAGCGAAGACGGGACAAACCGGCGAAAAACAGCAGAGAAGAACAGTGCACGGCTGCCCTACAGGAGAGCACGGCCGTGTACCGGGGGCCGAAGCCACGCACGGCCAGCACGGCCAGGTGCACGGCCGTGCGTAGTGGCCATGCGTGGTGGCGCACGGCCGTGTGTCGGGCCCAGCTTTGCGCGATAAAAGGCCTTTTCATCCAGTTTGTGAGGGGGGTCGTTCGGGTTTCTCCTGGGGCGATTCTTAGAATAGTTTAGGTTATGTTTTAGCAAATAAAACCTCAAGATGAGGGTTAGTTTAGGATTGAAGATTGTAATGTTGGATTCGACCTTTGGATTTCAAGTTTCTTCATCAATTCAAGACTAAACTTTCTCCCCTTTTATTTCTTCAGTTTATATCTCGTTCTTGTTTATCTTTTGTTAGTTTACTTAATTATTGTATTTGTTTGTTTAGTTTCAATGTTTAGTTTTTGTTGTTGATTTATGTTATTTAGTTGTTTAGATTTGTTTTATTTCATTCTCTTTGTTTTGTTCTTTAAGTTCATGTTCTTGTTTGTTAGTTTAGGTTTTGATGTGTTTGTAATGTTTAGTTGGTAGATTGTGTTGGTTGGATTGTGATTAGCCTTTTGATAGCTAATTAGCCTTGTATTTGGCCTAACCATACCCAATCTATGCTTAGAACTTAGAGTTTTCCCTCACGCCCGCCAAGTGTTCGATGAAATGCTTGAGAGAGCTTTCATCCATATTTTTGGGCGATTGACTTATGCTGAGAGGTGAGGTCAATTTGCTAGTGTGAGAGAGGGAATAGCCGAGCTCGGGACATGAAAATAGTACTCGATTCGAGCTAGGTCCGAGGGTTGCTAATTTTGTGGTCTAATTGGGCTAACCCCATGAAAATAGGTGGTTAGGCTAATTAGACTAGCTCATAACTCTTGAGAGAGGGCTTGGGTGGTCTTTGATGGTGCAACCGACCATCTCTTATTCATAGTGTAGTTTGGGTAGGTTAGGACTCGTCTGAATTAGTTGGTTCACTCATTGGTCAAATCACAACTCCAAGTCGCTTTTTCTATGTTTTTTAGCGTAGTTTAGTTTACCCTTTGTTTTCCTTTGATTTCGCCTAGCTCGAGATGCTTTAGTTAGCCTTGGTAGTTGGAAACACAATTCCCTGCGGACGACACCCTAAGTACTCAATGATACACCTTATACTTGGGGTTTATAAATACTAAAACTTTCTTCCTAACATTAAACTCTTAGGTAATTACAGGTTGGATTAGGAACATTTGGGGTATATTAAGGGTTGCCATGGCTGAGCATGAAAGAAATAAGAAAGAAGAGAGAAAGAAGAGAGGGAAACACGTATGAGAGAAATGGCTACACTATCCACTTTATCCCCCTAGCCGCATTATATATCCTCACTGCTTTATCACAACAAACAGTGAATAAAAGAAGAAATATAGAATGACTTTTAACAACCTGGTAATAAAATGATTCCACATGTGTTAGTTCAGCATCACACCTCAATACTTCCCCTTAAGACGGGTGTGAAGGCATCAAGAACACCCAGCTTGGACAGCAACTTATATGCTAATCAACTGAGACAATCTTAGTAAGTTGATTAACAAGCTGATTTTTACTACTCACATAACAGGGTTTAACCTATCCAAATACAAACTAGTCATGACTATAATGACAATCCACCTCCTTAGTTCATTCATGAAAAATAGGATTAGTAGCTATATAAAAACCTAGTTTATTATCGCAGAGTAGACACACTAGCTGTAAGACCTTCGGAGGCAGAGTTAGGTCTTTTAGTAAAGAAATCAATCGTGAAATTTCACAATAAGCTATGGCCCTTGCTCTATATTATGCCTCAGTAGAGGAACATGCAACCCCCTTTTATTTTTTTGACTTCCATGAGATCAAAGACAATTGCATTGGAAAACCTGCTATTGACCTCCTAGAATTGGGACAACTAGCCAAATTTGAGTCATAAATCATAATAAGCATACAAGGGAACCTTTGAATATACAGCAAGAAAAATACGTTGCCTCAATGAGGATCTCAAGTACTTAAGAACATGAAATGCAATTTTCATATGCTCTTTAGTACATAAAGTCATGAACTAACTGAAGACTTGCACACTATAATTGATCTCTATCCTAGTGATAGTCAGATATATGAGCTTGCCAATCAACCTTCCATACTTATTTGGATCATCCAAGAATGTTCCTGAATCAGCCAATAGTTTGATATTAGATGTTAAGGGAAGCTTTAAAAGTTTACACCCTGTCATGCCAACTTCCTTAAAGAAATCATGGGCGTACTTTCTTTGACAAACAAAAATGCCTGGTTCTGCTCTAATTATTTCGAGTCTAAGGAAACATCTCAACTAACCTAAGATTTTGATGTGAAACTGCTTATGCAATTGCACTTTCAATCTATATGTGGCACGAGTGTCATTCCCTACTATCAGCATGTCATTAACATAGACTAATATAGTAGCAAAAGTTGATAATTGCTTAGATGTGAAAAGCGAATAATCTGCCCTTGCTTTGCAGAAAACCATAAGCCGAAAGTGCACTTGACAACTTTACAAAACATTACTTTGGTGCCTGTTTGAGGGCATAAAGTGACTTAAGGAGTTTACAAAATTTGGTAACCTTAGTGTTACCACTCCCCCTCACTCAGGAAGTAGGAGATTGTTGTATGCTCAGTATATCCTTAAGGAAGCATCACATACACCTCTTCCTCCAAGTCACCATGTAGAAATGCAACAGAGACATCCATTTGGCATATATGTGAATTCTTCACAATTGCAACAACTACGATAGCTCTAACTATTGTCATTTTTACAACAAGAGCAAAAGTCTCCTAATAATCCACTCCATAATAATCCACTCCATATTTTTGTTTGCAGCCTAGAACCACCAATCTGGCTCATGTCTTTCCACAGTTCTATTTGAATGAAACTTTGTTTTGTATAAACACTTGCATCCTCTGACCTTCTTGCCTTGGAAATGGAAGTGATTTTCCAAGTGTTTTTCCTCAAAAGCTTGCAGCTCCAGGTTCATTACAACACACCATTTTGAATCAGTGCTAGCTTCAGCAAAGCTCTTAGGGTCCTCAGTGTTATCCAACATGGTAAGAAACACTTTATGAGAGGGAGAAACATATGCAAAGCTAACATAAGACGTCATGAAATACGTAATTACAGGTGACTTATCTATTTGCAAACAAAAAGCTTAGGCAACCAAATCATTCAACCACTTTGGTGCTTTAGTTGTTCTAGCACGTTTTCTTATGCATGGAGGTGAAGGAACATCCTGAACCTGCAGTTCAGGCTGTTGAATAAAGGTATGAACCGGGGAATTATTTATAACTGGTTGTGTAAGTATTAAAGAATGTTGTGACTCTATAATAGAGGATGGAAGCTATTCAAAAATGCAATCAATTGTCATCAGAGTATCAAGGCAGTTAGTAGTCCAATTAGATGCATGTTTTAGAGGTGGAGATAATTTCTGAAAAAAGGCTTTGGGATTGCATTGTTTGAATGGGAAGATGTGTTCATAGAACCTTCCATCTCTCGAGACAAAGGTCTGTCTAGTGTACATATTGAGGAGCTTACACCCCTTTTGAGTACTATGATATCCCATGAAAGCTTAAGGCACAGCCTTTATTGAAACTTATCTCTATCCCTCGAGGGATTAATGGTAAATGCTAAACAGCTAAAGGTCTTCGAATGATCATATGAAGAGCATCTCCCATTTTGCTAGGGCTTATCTACATAAGAGGCTTGATGTACAATGCCATGATCTTCAAAGAAAATATCAACATAACTAGACTCAAACTCTAGGGCTTTGTTTGATCTCATAATCTTGACATTGGCATCAAACTGAGTTTTTGCATACTTACAGAAAATTTTCAGCACATAAAAGGCATGTGACTTGCATTGAATAGATGAATCCAAGTGGCTCTACTGTAATTATCCACAATAATGAGAAAGTACCTGTATTTCCCTCATTTAGATGGCCCCAAAATATCAATATGTATCATATACAAAATTTGAGAACAATGTTTTGTGCTAACAAAATATGATAACATGGTAAATTTTGCTATTGGATACATTATCAATATGTTTAGGGATACAAGTAACATCTCTCAATTTTGACATAGGTGCATGTCCTAGTCTTTAATGCCAATTAGATAGATCATTGTTCTAATGCAATGCTTGAGCTATTGCGATTGGCTTAGATGAATCAACAGATCTATTCACAACTCTATATATGGGTTTATTACCAGTATCAATCACCTTACTATCAACTTCCTCTACCAGTAATTCAAGAAAATGATAGAGTCCTCCTCTTTCCTTTCCAATACCCTTAAATGTCTTTCTGGCACAATCATGAATCAAGCACAATTTAGGATGGAAAACAGCTAAGCAATTATTGTCTCTGGTGAGCTTTGAAACTAATAATAGAGTGAACTTAAATTCCAGAACCATAAGATTATCAGTCAACACAATATCATTTACTAATTCAACATTCCCTACAATAGTGATAGAAGCTGTATTACAATTTTGCAAATTAATATGTGATATGCCTCTTGCATTTTGATGAGCTTTCATCTTACTGATTTTAGATCTCATATGATATATGTTGCCCTAGTATATAAAATCAAATAGTTGAAGCAGATCCAGCATAAGAACCATAAACTATACCTGCAAAGTTATAGTCAATTTCTTCATGAGTATCATCGGATGACTTGTTAGAGTTGGCAAAAGTTTAAGGAGCTGCTCAATCTGCTACTGAGTTGAAGCACAATTTCCTCCAGATCCTGATGGTCCGATCACAGGTGAGTTTTGAGCTTGATTTGTCATTCTAAACTCATTGTCCCTTGGCTTATTGAACTTCTGCCCTCAAAAATTGGTTGATTTTTGTCCTTGAGGACCTTTACCTTCTTTTCTATAAGGAAACTCCTTAGATTTTGGATGTCAATTAGGATATCCTATCACTTCCCTGCATTTTTCTCTTGTGCCCACTATTTCCATAGGTAGTAAAGTGAGTAATATCAACACGCTTACTGAACAATGCAATTGATTTAAGTTTCACATAATTTCCAAATAGCACTTCTCTCTGGAGTTCCTCTTGTTGCAAAGTAGTATAAGCAGATTCCACTGAAGGTAGTGGATGCATAATCGACATAGCTTCTTTGAGCACTATATCCCTTATCAAGTCCATTCAAAAATTGGAATAATTTTTGTTGTTCTTGTTGCTTAGCTAATGCTTGCAAGAAATTCATAATTTCTTCAGTGGTAGTAGTGATTTTAGGTAATCATTCATAGCATCCAACTTTTCCCAAATTCCTCGCAATCTAGTATAATATTCACTTATGGAAGAGCTATTTTAGTTCATAGCATACACATCTTTATTCAGTTTATAGTCATGTGTCCATTGCTAAAATTAAACCTCCATTCCAAATGCTTCCAAGTTTTAGCAACAGATCGAATGTATAGAATTAACTAACTGATTGGATTAGAAATGGACTTAGTCAACCAAGAAATGATCAGATTGTTGCAAATTTCCCATTGTTCCTACTTAAGGGGATATGGTGGTGTGAATGACCCCTAACTTTCTCTTAGTTGGGAGAGTTATCTCCATATTCCTCCTCCATGACCTGTAGTTAGATCCACTTTCCTCTATTCCAAGTGAATTTGGACCAACGGAAGGATGAACAAACAATGGATGCTACAAGTCTGCACATTTGATTGCTGACATTGTCACGATTCCTTCTCACTTCATTTCAAACTGAAATGTGACGATGAATCAATGAATCTAATTCAATCAGTGAGTGATGATATTGTAATAGAATGATAGATGTTCACTCTCAGCTCAGGCCATAACCATGCTCTAATACCATGTTAAGTGTTGCCATGGCTAAGCATGAGAGAAACATGAAAGAGAGAGAAAGAAGAGAGGGAAACAGGTATGAGAGAAATGGCTCCACTGTCCACTTTCTCCTCCTGAACTGCATTGTGTATCCCCTTGAGCTGTATTATATATCCTCACTATTTTAATACAATAAACAACCAACAAAAGAAGAAATATAGAATGACTCTTGACTCTTAGCAACCTGCTAACAGAATGATTCCACATGCATCACCTCAAGATCACACTTCAACTGGGTAGATTAGTGCTTAATAAATGGAGATAAGCCACCAACTATTCCCCTTTACTCCAACTATAGAGGTCCAACCTCCATCTTTGGATTTAAAGCTTTTTGATATATTCTCTCTCTCTTCTCTCTAAGTAGGTAAGTGCTTTCATTAGCTAGTTGTTTGATTTTTAGTTGTTAATATGTGTTTAGATTCATGTTTTGCTTGATTTATTGTGTCATGAGTTTTTATTCTGTTAATTATGACTAAGGCCCTGTTTTTTTCTGCGATTTAGCTTACAGCTTATAGCTCTTTATAACTCCTTAAAGCTAGAGGTATGCGAAATCAGTCAATCGAAGTTTTGGTTAACCAAAAATCAGTTAACCGATTTTTCGGTTTGAAAAAGTTCCAAATCGTAAACAAACGAAAAATTTTGGTTAACCGTTTTTGGTTCGTCCAAAACCCGAACCGTAATTGAATCAAAAAAGTCAGTTAACCAAGTTTTTCGGTTTAGTTATCTGATTTTTCGGTTTGGTTACCAGCAATTTTACAAGAACTAGACCAGACCGGACAAATCGGGACCTGGACTGCAATCCGATCCGGAGCAACGTATGAACCGTTTTAAAAATCTAACTAGAAAAAAACCGTCAAACTCAGCATGTTCAGTCAACAATTTTACCGCCCGGGTTGCGGTTGGACCGGAATTCTCTTAAAAGCATTCCAATCATTAGCCTTCAGAGATCTAGTTTGAGCTCCAGCGAAGTCTCCGGGGTCGAAAAGGTGATTGTGGTGGTTAGTTTACCTGCTACGGCCTAGGTGTTGTTGAAGAACTTTGGCTCCACCTCCAGTGTTGGCTCAGGTCCTTTCCGTCAAATAGACGAAGGTGAGAATTGAAAAGGTGGGAGACAAGAGGGGAGTTAGAAGCTTCCCTGGATGCCTGCTGCGCCTGGACATGAGAATAGGAGAATAGTGCCGACTAGGGTTTGGCTGCCTTTATATACTTATGTTCTTTCACTGAGTTGGGCCTTGGGCAATCTTTCATCAAGTTGGGACTTGGGCTGCTTGTGCATGTGAAAATGTATAGGATTAGGCACACTTTTTTTTTTGGCATTTTTTTGTTGTATGTGCGTTTTGTTGTAATTTGTGAAATGCAATACATTATGCACATATATGACATACAATGAAAATGTTCTTTACTTTTATTTTTGATAGTTTATAATTGATATGGTACATCGGATCATGTCAGTCTAATCTGATTTGGCGGTAGATCAAGTCAACCGGTCTAACTATAGTCTAACTAATTCAAATGGTTGATCCATTGATCCACTGTTCTGACTAGGTTGATCATCAGTTCAGTTCTCTTAACATTAGTTACCGATTAAGCGTTTACAAATAATAAAAACGTACATTCAATTACCAAATTTTTCCTTTTTTATGTTTAAATTTTTTTTATAAAAATTAAATTTTGGTTACCATTTATAAATAATAAAAAAGTGCATTTTCTTATCTAACTTTTTATTTTTTATGTATAAAAATAAAATTATTTTTGATTCGGTTAACTACCGGTTAATCGAATTTTTAAATAGTCACAACCATAATCGAACCGAAAATTGAAATTTTTTGGGTTCAGTTAACTAAACCGATTTTTCTAAAAAATTTGTTCAGTTAACCGATTTTTCGGTTTGGTTTTTTAATTTTTCGGTTCGGTTTTCGATTTTGATTTTTTTGGGACACCCCTACTTACAGTTTTTTACATCTTCTTACATCTCCTTATATCTTCTTAAATCTCTTTATATATTTTTTGTAACATTCAACTTATCATATATTTTTTCTCATGTTTGTAGAAATATGTATATAATTTTTTATATACTACCAATATGAAAACTTTTACGACTTTTTTGTGAATATAATATTTGTATAAACACAAAAATAGAATTTAACGATATGAATTAATATTAAGTTACGACATGACACATATATGCCATTATAGATAAAATAAATTGACATGCTTTAAAATTATAATACTAAAATCGCATTTATGTTTTAGTTTCGACGCAAATCATACATGAAAATAATCAAACTATAGGTGATGAAACTATTTTAGCTATTTCATGCAAAAGTTTACCATGACTACTTGGTTGCTATCATTGTATAATTGAACATTATATTGAATTTAATTACAAAATGTTTAATTCAAATAGTATTTCATTTTTAGGGTTCTATTCAATTTTGTTAAGAAAAAATGTTATTTTTTTTAATTTGCTTGTAGGGAGGTGAAACTAATCTTAATACCAAAAAATCACCTCAAGTGTAGAACATATTGGGTTTTACATATTTGTCAGCTTGAATTTATCTTATTGATATTTAATTAACTTGTTTAAAGATTTATTTTCATTAATTATGCTATTTTAATATTATTTTTTTATTATCTGAAACGATGATTGTAGAAAAATAAATTTTTTCTATAATGTTAAAATATAATTTGATTAGTGATGTTATAAAATTCATTTAATTTATTTTCATGAAATAATTTTTTCATGATTCATACATTAAAGACAGCAATTATACATACATATCCAAAAATTATACTATGCAACTGTTTAATAATACAACTCCTTACCTCTACCCTTATAGCTTCTTACGTCTTCTTACAACTTCTTATATCTTTTCACAGCTTCTTACTGCTCCGTACATTTTCTTGCAACTACATCTTATCGCAAAAAAGAACACACCCTAAGTATATTTAGGGTGAAAATTAAAATTCAATTAGCTTTATTAGCCATAATTAATCTATATCTTGTGTTAAATTAATTAATTTTAGCATATTTTAGCTATTTCTTACTTTTTTCGGACATATATGTTAAATTAGCTCATAAGTAACTTGATTTCCGCACGACACCAAATTTTCCCTATTATCCCCAACAATAATATTCAACAATGTCATGTAAAGAATTTTTGGATGCATATGATCACACATTTGGAGGTCATGAAATTTGAATGTGGACCGTTCAGCTTTTAAATTAGGCCTGCAACATATCAACTTTTGCAATATGCTTCTCCAATCTACTTGCTATTGAGTTAATGATACTGTAGCCTACTGATTTGATCATCCAATACGTTGCTTATCATACGTGGAGAATATATTACCTACATTTGTCATTTGATGCTTATGTCATCTAGCGGTCAAACAAATTGTCTTGAATTTCAAGGACACAATAAAATGGTCACCTACTTATCATCGGCAAAGGTGCTCTGAAGGAAAAACCTCATACATGAACTACCACATCATTAAGACAGTTACCAACTGAGCAAGTCAAAACATCGATCACTCGCAAGTGGTACATTGAAAACAAACACCTTCAAACGTCATTTGGCGACAATCATAAACGTGGATTTATTTCCATCCACTAAACCCAAATCCTTGCGTCAACAAAGCCTACCTTCATGTTACAATTTGAAACAAGCACGCCACTTGCAGCACAGACAAAAGCATAAAATTTGTCAGAGGGAAAACAAAAAAGCACGCACACAAACCAACAAACAAAATCATCGCCCAAAATCATGGTACAGACATCCATCACAGTACACATTTAACACTTCAATAGGAAAGAGTAATCAGCAGGAACCACATTCATCTACACCTAAGCATCCCATGATAATAAGACTAATGGCTGAACACAGATGGAAGGGCAAGGCACACCATAAGTAGAGATCCAACCAAAACCAACTTCGCATATTTTTTGACAAATCCAGAACTAATGAAGCTTCAAACATCGAGTCCTGGGATTGAAAACCCTCATTCTGGAGCCACAACTGATAGGCTCCAGAAGCAGCATTTAATTGACCATTGTATACTTCAGCATCTTCTGCTCAGGAAACGGATTATTATTGCAATTCGTATGAAGAAAAGCTGAAGCCAGACAGCCCTTCGTTCGTAGATTTCAGCTCAAGCTTCTGAAAAGGGCTGTATGCAGATCAAAAACAAATTTATCAGCTGCATTCAAGACACCATCAACTGCCAGTTTCTATGAACCCCCCCCCCCCAACGGGCGCCCCCAAAAAAAAAAAAATCTTGTTTGATGGAAAATAAGAACATGTAAATTCCTAAGTCCTGACTGATAAAATGATGACACAAATATGGATACCTGCTATTAGGATCATAATAGAAACCATTGATGGAGCCATCACTACAGGAGAAGCAAACATAGTAGAAGCCAGCTATTGTTAACCCACAGTCTGTACCGACATTTACAAAATACTGTTCTTTCCATCTCTGCATAGCCAGATGCGGCACAAAATGATTGGAATCTTGCTAGTGTAAAAAGAAATTTCAGCGTCCCAAATAAAAGGATGACCTTACCATAAATATGTATGGATAGTTACTCAAGTCCAATGATTTGCCCCCATCAGACTCCACTTGACTCTGAGAGATGACAACCGGTTATAGACAAAATATTATAATTGAGCAGACAAAAGCTATGGAGTACTTACAAGAAGGGACGAAAAGGATGGGAATTTCGTCCAGTGTCTAATATCATCTTCTGGCCTACAGATTCTCAAAAGAAGAAGTGAATTTAATATAAAGGTAGAAGACATGGTTTTAAAGTTTGGATGGCTGAAAAAAGTATAAAAGGGTCTTACGTTGCTTCCCATTTGCCAGTGAAGAATGTATAGTTCTTGGTATCAACTATTTCTCCTTCCCAGAAGGTTACAACCTGTCATATGTTGCAGAAGATGCGGTTCAATGACAAACTGATCATTGGAATTAATACACAGCATTGAATGGGACAGAGAACTAGAAGTAACTGGCGTATGACATAATTATGGATGTTTTGAAGTTAATCAATAACAATATAAAGTGGGTGTCCCATTGTCAATAGCTTATTAAATGAGCTCTGTGACTTAGCCGTACTTCAGGCATCAGATATCCAACATAGCTCAGCCACATGTTAAGCTAAAATGAAGGGGCATACACGTAGAAATCATGGCATAAATTCAAAAACTAGAGTCGAAATATGTACATGACGTCTAGTGCATGATCATGTAATAGGGAGAATGAGAAGTCTTTTGAAGCATGCCTCCAGAACCCTTGTAGACTATACAACAGAAAAAAACAAGTGTTAAAAGTACGACAAATAAGACAAAATGCTTACTAATTTAGAGCAAGCCTATCTAGAGACTCCAAAAGTTCATGACAAAATCACAAGACGAAGGATACACTTATGACAACAATGTGACACCTTTTACTTTTAAACTTTTGGAATCTATAGGAATATATTTTGTAAATAATGAAAATGCATGTTCTAGGATAGTCCCATTCGAACTTACTTGGACTTCGTAATGGTTTCCACATGCAACTCTACGAAGAGACACTTTGAAGGTTAAGCAATCTCAGATTAGCCGAATGGGCTTTCCATCGAAGACCCACAATGGTTGAGAATAAAAAATGTTTCTAGAATCAAATAATTTAGGGAAGCTTCGTGCAATTAAGATTAACCTACAGACATCACTCACAAGAATTTTTTTTTTTTTTTTAAAAAAAACATTTTATGCATGAAAGATATTGCCTTAAGAGATTCATAGTACCTATACAAAATCCAAAATATAGTTCTCACTAATTCAAAATAAGGTGGCTAAATCATGAGACCAATTAAGTTCTTATTGGTCACTTACACGGCTCAACTGTCTTCATCCTAATGCCTCAATATTTTATTTGGGAAGGGGGGTTAACCAAGACAAGCTCTATAACAATTAGAATTCAGACCATAGAGTGACATTTTCTCAGTAATCTAATTTCACAAGGTTGAATGTACTTGACTTTCTCTTTTGTTCCCATAAATATGAGCGCATAAGCACGAGCGAGTTATATCGAAGCCACCTTTGATAATATCAATTCCACAAAATGCTGGCTGGATGGGAAAAGGGGGGAAAACAGTGGCATAAGGGATCCAGCAAGACATTGGAGGTGCTGTCCGCCAGCAGCAACAGTTCATTTCATGCCATGACTCAGAGGTTAACTAATGACGCTGTGTGTGTGATGGGAGTGTGTTATCTTAGCAGCACTACTGATGCGGATGCAGAAGTAGTGTTGCGGATGAAGAAAGGGAATTTGTCTAATATTAGGAACCTGGGATTTATTTTAATATTCGAAAACTTATGGTATTCTGATATTTTTATGTAATTTTCGTAAGTTATTTATAGGCTATTTTAGATTAGTGAAGATAAGGATATTTAGGAGTATTTACATAATATTAAGTTCCCTATTCTATATAGGTTTGGTTTAGGTAGTTTCTTAATGGTATTCTAAGTCGGTAGGCTATTATAAATAAATGTTTTGTCACAGGTTGTGATTATCTAATATACATTATTGAATGCTGATGATTGTTGAATGGATATTGATTTGAGCACAGAGGTACCAATCCCTTTCTTCCCTCTTTCCCTCTAAATTTCTCCTGTCCCTTTCTCCACCGGATCTCTACCAATTTGGTATTAGAGCAAGTTCTCGCTTCCTAACCAACCCACATTCCAAATTCTGCTGTCCTCCAACCCAGAAGATTTGAAATAGTGAAAAAAATTCAAAACAAAGCTGCTCCAACCTTCGAACCTCAAACATGCCATTGCTGCCATCAATTGCATTAATCACTCACTGCGACGTGCCACCAGTCCATCTGTCCTGCTTACTGCAGCCTTTTGCCCCAAAAGTTTGATATTTGACCCCATAAGGGGAGGGGGCAAATATATGCCTAAACAAATTGTTCTAGAACTCCAAATCCAGTGTGTTTGCCGCTACCTTGCTCATGTTCGCTGCACTTTTCTATGCTACATTATGTCCTGCTACTTTCTACTGATGTTTGATATTTAAACATGGATTATGATGACCTAGAATGTTCACTATATGTGATTATTCATTATCAATTATATCCAATAACAAAGATGGTTCTTTATGAAGTGTTCTCATTGTATGGATATGTGGAAGATGTCATAAGATAAGCCATTAGTTGATTTTTATTCTTGTGTCAAAATTTACTCAAAGGAGAGATGCAAGAACAAATTTCAGGAACTTCAAGGAAAGTGTACATATGATGATTGCTGTGAACTCGAATTATGGCTGGCACACTCTAGAAATCTCCCTAGCGATGGAGCCTATGAAGCTAATTCAGTCACTGTATCTTTGAAATCTAAGACCTAAACCTATGAGTTTGCTTCTTATGATCTTGCTCAATGGTGTCCTCGTGCTAGAAGTCCACTAACACAATTGGAGATCCATGGGAACATGAAGCAGGAAGTCATAATTGAATCTGATTTTGATGTGCAAGACTCTGGTCCAGATACTGAGGTTGGGAAAGAGTCATCCAACGCCCAAATTTTAGTAGCAAGAGAACGAAGTCTAGAAGAACTCGACAAAAAAAATGGAAGAATTTCATAAAGAAACTAAGGATATATTTTAGAATTTGCTAGAAGGATTAATGCTTGGTGGAATGAACTCAGAGAATCGCTTCATAAAAAAAGTAGCAAAAACTTGTATGGTACTAAATCTCAATCTGACAACACTAAAGAGGCACTAATGCATGGAGAAACTAAAGAAAAGTATAGTGATTCAGTTTTGACAACTTTGTCAGAGGTTACCGAAGCTACTAAAGAGTTTTACTCCATGGACAAAAGTTCAAGAAACCTACGATTCAAAAAGTCAAATCTTCAACAATGAAATTAGGTATGAGTTAACCTATGAGGATGTTCGTTCTAGTGACTCTATCATCAATTCCTATCTCTAGGTTGTCAAAGACATATACCCAATTCTCTCAAGGTTGCTTCTCATGGAGAAATTTCGAAATTTTTTATATGTTGCTTCTCATATCTTGATGTTGGTTTCGTGCTTCAATTCTCTTGTTCTACCTCATTATAAAACTCGAGGAGGAGTTTTCTCCAACAAAGGGAGAATGATGCAGATGAAGAAGAAATCTAGGATTTATTTTAATATTCGAAAACTTATGGTATTTTGATATTTTTATGCAATTTTCATAGGTTATTTATATGCTATTTCAAATTAGTCAAAATAAGCATATTTAGAAGTATATAGATAATATTGCGTTTCCTATTCTATAAATGCTTGATTTAAGTAGTTTCCTAATAGTATTCTAATTCCATAGGCTATTACAAATAGATGTGTTGTCTTAGGTTATGATTATGCAATATCTACTACTGAATATTGATGATTATTGAACGAATAATGATTTAAGTGTACATATGCCAAGCCCTTTCTTCCCTCTTTCTCTCTAAATTTCTACCTTCTTCCCTTTCTCTACCTGATCTCTATCAACTACAAAATCCATTGAGCATTATTATTTTAATTCATGTTCTCTTGCAAGTTTTATTCTTCTGTGACTCCCTCAAATGCAAGGATTTCTGTGTGTATCCCTGACGAGAAGAAAACTTTCATTCAGCTGAGAATTCAGGAAATGTCAGAAAACTCTGGCCTTAAAAAAGCGACTTTAGCTGCCATAGTATATGTCACATCAATCAAGACGATTAACAGGATTTTCAGCAAACAGAGACAGACAGCTATGATGCTTCTCAAAAGGATTGCCTTCACAGTCACAAGCAAGCTCAACTGAAGAGTGACTTAGCAGAGATGATAGAGGCCACAATGAATATGCGCTCAGATAATTAGTATCTGAAAGTGATTTTCATTTCTGTTTACCTGTTTGACATGGGACGATCTAGTCACTATGAGTAAGCAGATAAATAGATACCCTGATGCAATGTACAAACTGGGTTCTGGTTTATTGTTATGAAAAGCTCTGGCTGCAGAATGGAGGCTTGCAGAATACTTGTAGGAATAAAACAACCAACACCCCCCCTCCCCCGAGTCAGAGCCCCAAAAAATAAAAAAGAAAAAAGAGAACCTCAAGGAGATCGGCTACAGAAAAAGGGAACAAGGGAGAAATTTAGAGAGAAGGAGAGAATAAAGGGATTGGCATCTCCGTACTCAAATCAATATCCACCCAATAATCAGTATTCAATAATGAATAATAGATAATCATAACATAAGACAAAACATCTATTTATAATAGCCTATGGGCTTAGAATACTATTAGAAAACTACCTAGATGCAAACCTATAAATAAGAAACTCAATATTATCTAAATACTCCTAAATATCCTTATTTTGACTTATCTGAAATAAGCTATAAATGAAACTATGAAAATTACATAAAAATATCAAAATACCATAAATTTTCGAATATTAAAATAAATCCTAGAATCCTAATATGAGACAAATTCCATTTCCTCTTCATCCGCATCATTCTCCCACGGTTGGAAAAAACTCGTCTTCAAGTTTTATAATGAGTTAGAATAAGAAATTTGAAGCACAAAACCAACGTCAAGATATAAGAAGAAGCTGCATAGAAAAAATTTAGAAATTTCTCCATGAGAAGCAACCTTGAGAGAATCAGGTATACATCTTTGAAAACCAAGAGACAGGAATTGAGGATAAGGGCAGCTCGGTACACAAGCATCCCGCATTCACGCAGGGTTCAGGGAATTGCCGCATCCCAAGGGGTGAATTGTAGGCAGCCTAACCTGACTTTGTCAGCGGCTGATTCCACGGCTCGAACCCGTAACCTTTTGGTCAGACGGAGACAGGAATTGAGGATATAGTCAATAAAATTCATACCCAATTTCATTATTCAAAATTCGACTTTCTGAATCACAGGTTTCTTAAACTTCTATTTGTCGATTAAAACTCTTAACATTAGTAGCTTTGGTAACCTCTGACAAAGTCATCAAAACTAACTCGGTAGGCTTTGCTTTTGCTTCTCCATGCACTAGTAGCTCAGCAGTGTTGTCTTATACATATTAAGTACTAAACAAATTTTTGCTACTTATTTTATGAAACGATTCTCTAAGTTCATTCCACCTAACATTCATTCCACCTAACATTCATTCCTTTAGCAAGTTCTAAAATATCATCTTTAGTTTCTTTCTGCAATTCTTCCGGTTTTTTATCAAGTTCTTCTAGACTTCATTCTCTCGCTACTAAAATTTGGGTGTTGAATGACACTTTCCCAACCACAGTACCTAGATTAGAGTCTTGCACATCAAAATCAGATTCAATTATGACTTCCTACTTCATGTTCCCATGGATCTCCAATTGTGTTAGTGGAATACTACCACCAAGACAACGTCGAGCGAGATCATAAGAAGCAACCTCATAGGTCTTAAATTTCAAAGATATAATGACTGAATAAGCTTCATAAGCTCCACAGCTAGGGAGATTTCTAGAGTGCACCAGCCATAATTCTAATTCATAGCAATCATCATATACACACTTTTGTTGAAGTTCATAAAAAGCTCTTCTTGCATCTCTCCTGGAGTAAAATTTGACACAAGCATGAAAATCAACTGATCACTTATATCTTCTGACATCTTCTACATATCCATAAAATGGGAACACTTCATAAAAAACCCTCTTTGCTATTGGATATAATTAATTAATAATGAATAATCACATATAGTATTGGAGTATGAAAATGGGTATTGTCTCACATTGATAAAATTAAAGGATTTGAGCACTTATATAAGCTTGTGAGTTACTCCACTTATCGCAATTGGTTTTGGGTAGGAACCTTATTTGAACTTATATATATGACTCTTTGTTAATTGCCCAATTGATATAAAAATTTAACATGGTATCAGAGCGGATTGCTCGATCTTGATTTGTCATCATCCCCGTTTGATTAAAATTGTGTGCACGTGTTGAGCCTTATTAGTAGCCCACACATGAGAGGGCGTGTTGGAGTATGAAAGTGAGTATTGTCCCACATTGATAAAATTAAAGGGTTTGAGCACGTATATAAGCTTGTGAATTGCTCCAGCTATCGCCAATTGGTTTGGGTTGGAACCTCATTTGAGCTTATATACATGAATCTTTGTTAATTGCCCAATTTATACAAAAATTAACATATAGTGAACATTCATGGTCAACATAATCCATGCTCTAAATATCAAACATTAGTAATCTAGCATAGATAAGTGCAGCAAGGAAACAGCAAACACCGGAGTTGGAGTTCTAGTACGACTTTTTATGCAGATCTTTGCCACCTCCCCTTATGGGGTCAAAGTTCAAAACTTTTGGGGCTAAAGACTGCAGTACGCCAGACAGATGGACTGGTGGCAGTGAATAAGTGAGTGATTGATGACAGCAATGGCAGGTTTGAGGTTCGAAGGTTGGACCAGCTTTGTTTTGTTTTTTATTTCTTTTTCACTATTTCAAACCTTCTAGGTTGGATGTCAGCGAAAGTTTGAGATGTGGGTTGGCTAACAATCAAGAACTTACTCTGAGACCCAGTCAATAGAGATTGGGTACAGAGAAAAGGAAGAAAGGAGAAATTTAGAGAGAAAAGAAACGGATTGGCATTCTGTGCTCAAATTAATATTCATTTAATAATCAGTATTCAATAATGGATAATACATTATCATAACCTACGACAAAACATATATTTATAATAGCCTCTTAACTTAGAGGAAACTACCTAAACCAAACCTATATAGAATAGGAAACTCAATATTATCTAAATACTCGTAAATATCCTTATTTTGACTAATCTAAAATAGCTCATAAATAAACCGACAAAAATTACATGAAAATATCAAAATACCACATGTTTCGAATATTAAAGTAAATCCTAGAATCCTAACATGAGACAAATTTCCTTTCTTCTTCATCCACATCGTAACCTCTCCAAGAAATCGATTTACTCCATAAGAAACTCCGAAAATAACATGAAAAAAAAAAATTGGTATTAGTAGTGTATAACTACTAAAAGAAGTAAAACAATCTAGTACTCTAATATTATTAAAGTTCTACTTTCCTATCACAATACAACGAGCTATCTAAGATTCAATATCTTAATAGAATACCACAAAAATGATAATATAAAATATAGAGAAATATTATAAAATAACAATCACAGTATATAAAAGGTATTACTAGTGTAAAACTACTAAACATAAGCAAGCATATAGCACCCTAATATTACTAAACTGCTACTTTCCAATCATAATACAAAAAATTGTCTAAGATTTGATATTCTAACAGAATACCATAAATGAAAACAATAAGTACGGAAAGACATCATAAAATAACAATCACAAATAAAACTAGTACACTTATACCGTAAAATGATACATCTGCCACTAGTTGGTCCTCCACATCACCTTCCCCTTACGACATATGCATCCATGAGTTATGCAGAGAGTAACTCAGAGCTTGGGAGTAATACTCCAAGCTTAGGTATCATCAGGCTCAGGAACCACGGAGCAGTTTTTTTTTTTAAGGTAGAAAAGAAGAAGAAGACGAAGAACAAGAAAAAGTAGCACCTTCCACTTGAAAAGGCTCCCAAAAAAAAAGTAGGTAAAACGATAACATGCGCTAATGAAATATTCAATAATTCCTCAGTATTCATTTTCCTGACACGGTAAAGTCGCTGCGAAGCTTAGGCTCCTCTGCCAGGACATTGCCAACTATTATTTCCACAAAGAGTACAACTTCCTAAAGTTCTTCAAAGAACTCTTCATTGGGATCAACTAAAATGCTTGGACAACTTCTTGCCACACTTTAGGACTTAGGAGTAATTGTATCCCATCTCTAGAGAGTACTTTGGTGTAGGATTTTCAATGGTAAGTTATGGCCTCAGTGCTAACTTTCTAGTTCCAAAATTTTCAAGCCTTGGTTTCTACTTTTTTCCATTGCAGTACTCTTCTCTGTAGCAGCATACCAATAGAATTCTTGATCAAAGGATTGTAGCTTATGCTTATGCTTCAATGACTAAATTCTTGCTTTACTATCTCGTAAGAAAAATATGACACAAAATTTGGCAAGAAATATATTTTAAAGAAAATCCATAATGTGCCCACATGATGCCATCATAATTGGTACATATGGGACCAGGGTTTCTTCCCCCAGGATGGCCCACCAATTCCATATATGAATAATAATCGAAAGACAGTTGTCAATAGAGCAAACCATGAACCAACAACAACAACAACAACAACAACTCCTCCCATTGTTGGTTCCGCTTTTGCGGGGTCTAGGGAGATCCACATGTATGCAGTCTTACCTCTACAAACATGACTGCCCATAGAGAGATTGATTCCAATAGACTCAAAGAGCAAACCATGAACCAAAATCAGAAAAATCTTTCCGATAGTTATAGTCTTATAAACATGACATCCATGCAGGTGGTACAGATCAACCAGCAAAACCAAAGCTCATGCTGGTGAAAGACACTCTATTCTGGAATTTGGAAAATATTTAGCACAAGCACAAGCACAAGCACAAGCATAAGCAAGGCAGGCAAGAAAAGGCACTCAAAGTGCTCCGCAGAGGCAAAGTTTGACACGACACAGTAATTGGATACCCTTGCATTCAAGAGGTCCACCCCCTTTTATGGATTGCTGCAAGGGTATGCAGTGAAAGACGTCCGGACGTGTATAGTTCAATTGTAGTACCTTTTTTGAGTCCTTAGGAAAGGCACTGCAATGGCTTACGCATTAGTGTGCAGCATTTATTACATGATCCGTGCACATCTAGTCAGATATTTTATTATCTATAAGGTAAGTGAGGTGGACATCAATTTCATCAGTTTTAAACTTTGTATACAATTGGATTGGGGATTTTTGGTAGGTGGGATAGACTCAAATATCCATTTGTAGAAAAACAGCTCTCATACCAAAGCGATGGTTAACCATCCTAAAAATGGCCTAAACTACGTTACAGCCTAAAACCACTTCCCAGATGAGGAAAGCAAGTTAGTATCTTAATGTTACTAAACTACAACTTTCGAAATCATAAAATAATTAATATCCCTAGGATTTTCAGGTCCTATCAAATGCTGCTACAATAGAAAATGAAAATGAAAATGAAAATAATATATAACTACAAGCACCATCTGAAACTAACATACTTGTGCCAAAAATCATAAGCTTCTAACTTTAAAAACACATAGTTGCATAAGAAATGAAATATACATCATCAAAGGGGCAAAGCAGTTTAGTTTACCGGTGTATCTGCCATTGGAACATTAAGAGCTTCCATAGTGCCACATAAATAGCCATGCTCAAGGTCACAACCCTGTATTCGTACATTGACCCTCCATGCCTCATCCTTCTGTACACTAGAAACGTTTTGAGTTCCAGAAAAAGCCTGGCAAGAGAAAATTAATTAATCAGGCAGCAGATATGTCAATGCAGCACTGAAAATTTGCAAAGAGGTTTAGGTCATTTACCGATTACAAATCAGCCTGAATTAGACCTAGAAACACTATGACTATCATACCAACCATGCATACGATGCACAGACGATTCAGGCACTAGAGGAGGATGATTCCTTCTATGTGAAACCATGAAAGAACAAGGATAGATAAGGTGAAAATGGGCCCTATAGAGGCTAAAATGTCTGAACTGAGCAGCAAGGGGCAGTTCGTGTGGACATTGTTACGAGAAATTCCTTTATGCATTAGTGTGGAGGTCTGATGAACATCCTAGAACATATTAAAGGGACACGAAGATAAAACTCACAATAAGAGCATTGCAACGAGCTTCACATGCTAGCTTTGGCTCAATTGGAATGCTCCAAGGACAAGGCCATGAATAGGAGTAGATGGTGATCTGGGATTAGAGAAGTCTTACACAGGCAACTTTCCACCATCTTTTAGCATCCAGGTACCTAGTAATCTCTACCATTGGTTAACGTGTACTTCAGTACTTGTTGGGAGCACAAGATTTGTTGATATCCATTTTCTCCCCATCCTTCCTTTAGTCAAGATAGAAAAGGGGAAGGGAATGTGTATGCAATATGGTTTTGGGAAGTTACTCTAAAAGGGCAATCCTTGTGTACTAATGCTTCCCCTAGTGTTTGTATACCTCATTTCACTCCTCTT
Source organism: Carnegiea gigantea (assembly GCA_029747015.1). NCBI lineage: Eukaryota > Viridiplantae > Streptophyta > Magnoliopsida > Caryophyllales > Cactaceae > Carnegiea > Carnegiea gigantea. Next base: position 176,138 of record JAKOGI010001777.1, read on the forward strand.
GAAGGCATTGTCGACATAGCATCTCATTGTTTAAACAAGTACAAGTAGGCAACGCATTTGTCTTGTGATTATTTAATGTTGTAGATCTAGAATAACCAGGACTCGAATAAAATCAGAATAACATTAGAATGCCAAAACAGATAACTATAACGAGATTAGAAAACAAAATATCCCAATTATTTTTCCTAAATCAGGTTCCATCATTTCTTCCTACCATGAAAAAGTACCCCTCCAATCCAGAAAGTTCTCATGAAGAAACTCATCCAGCAAATCGCAGCTATGGGATGCAACATATCTCATTCTTCGAGTTAGTTGCCCGGAATGAAGAAGATATGATCAGACACCTACACCCCAAATAACACCACCCCCCCCCCCCCCCAAAAAAAAAGTTATGCATATTTGAATACCCCTTCCTGTTTCCATTAATCTGTTACCCCAATCCAGACTAGTGGCGCAGGCAATCACTGCTGAAATAGAAAAACCCCGGAATTGTCCATAAAATGGTAAACCATAACAAACCCAAATAGACAACAAAGAGGATAATAAGATCAGCCAGAAGAAGTACCTGCCCAACGCTCAGGAGGGTACAAGCTGGGGGTGAAGTCTGCCCAGAGCATGAGCCTTCAAAAAAGGACCTCAGAATTACACCAATTATGCAAATTGAACATTAATCCTTCTCCAATTATGATGTCATGTACTAAAGAGGGCAAAGAGGGTAATCAAACGTGAAGAGAATTTAGAAGTAAGACGGACGGGAAATCAGATTGGATTGTGGATTGTAAATGTTGAAAACCTGGTATTTGTGAAGGTACAGAGCTCTCCGCAACTCTAACCGGCATTGCTTTCCGTCGATGAACTATAATTGTCGCTCGAATGTTGTTCTTTCCCTTGTCCTCAACTCTGGGGCCTGTAAAGCAGCACTCATATGGAGAAATATTATTGTCTCACCGACGGATTAGTACAGTTATCGTCATCCATATTCCAACCTCCCATTTATAAGTCTCCGTTTAGTTCTTAAAAAATTTAATTAAAAAAATTAAAAATAAAAATATATAGGAAAAAATTATAGAAAAAATAAATTTTTTTCTTATTTAAATTAAAAAATATAAAAATTTAAATAAGAAATTTAAATGTTGATAAATTACTTAAATCATATTAATGTTATTTAAGTAATGTGAAGGTGAAGGAGATTGACAATTTTTCTTAAACTTTCCTCACAATTTTATAAGAAAAAATTTATCACTTGTTTCTAACGATTTTTCCACCTAACTTTCCTCTATATTTTTTTTCTTTGTAATTTTCTCTAAACCAAATACAAGAAAAAAAAGTAACTTTTCTAAATTTTTTTCTTTCCATCAAATTTTTTAAGATTCGTTTGGTCCTTAGAAAATTTGATGGAAAGAAAAGTTGAAGGAAACAAATGAAAAAAAAAAGTAGAAAAAAATGAGTTTTTTCTCATGTTTGGATTGAGAAAAACATACAAGAATTTAGATGAGAAATTTAAACGTTGATGAATTACTTAAATTATATTGCTGTTATTTAATTAATGTAAGGTTGGAAGAGGTTGAAAATTTTTCTCAAACTTTTCTTACAATTTTTTGAGAAAAATTTTATCACTTATTCTAACAATTTTTCCATCGAACTTTCTTCCATTTTTTTTTTTTAATTTTCTCTAAACCAAACACAAAAAAAATCGTAACTTTTTTAAATTTTTTTCTTTCCACCAAATTTTTCAAGGTCCAAACGGAGCCTAAAAGAATATTACATTATCATAAATTCATGAGTCCTTAGAGCATTTTTAATAGTGAATCAATTTTTTGATTAATCAGTAGGACCTATTATCTCATATCAACTTGTGAGCCAATTTTAGCTCATAATTCTTCTCCTCTTCAATGCAAAGCTTATAATTTTGGCTCACAACATATACTAATACCATGAAGTCCGCTACTAAACATACTTTATTATTTTTTTGACAAAATGACATTGTTTAAATCAATATAAATATTTTTTCTATCTTTGAAAAATAATTATGGTTATGTAATTCAATAAAAATAATTTATTTTTCTTTGAAAAAAATTCAAACAAAAAAAAAAACTCATCAAATTTTATCAAAAAATTTCTACCCAAAAGAGTCCAAAAGAAAAACGTGGGCTAACCAAAAAAATTCCAATAAAAAAGAAGTAAAATTACCAAGCCTAAAGAATTGAAGCAAAAAAAAGAAAAATTACATGCATACCAAGGCCATTTTTTGGCTCGTGAGCCATCCATTGGACTTGCTCTTAATGAAGTATCGTCGGTTGAATATAGCACTTAAGGCCCTGTTCTTTTCGTGGTTTGATGGACGCATCCCACTTCCTCACACTCCTTCCCACTCTTTCCCACGTCTTCTCACTCTTTAAAATAAATATCACTCTTTTCCACTCTTTCTCACATCTACCAATTCTACCAATTTCTTCCCACTTTATTCCACTACTACTTCTCAAATTTTTAAAACTTGTTAATTTTATGTAATTATGTATACAAATATTACAATTGGAATTAACCAAATATTTTTTAATTTCTGCATTGTTAAGAAAATATTTGTTATTTGTGACACAAATTGCAGATGAATTAATATTTGTTGTATATTGAAAAAATATTTCTTTTTTACATTGTTAAGCAAATATTAGTTATTCGTGACACAAACTACAAATTTTTTTTGGGTATATTGAAGAGATTTTCTTTTGTTGCATTGGTGACCAAACATTCGTTATTCATGGCACAAAATGCAATTTTTTTTCTGTGTATTAAAAAGAAATTTTTTGTTTTGCATTGTTCATAATTCGTGACACAAATTGTAGATGTGTTTTTTTGTATATTGAAAAAATATTTATTTTTGTTTACATTGTTCACCAAATATTCGTTATACATGACAGAAATTGCAGATTCCTTTTGTATATTAAAGAGATTTTTTCCTGACATTATTAACTAAATATTCGTTACTCGTGACACAAATTCAAAATGTTGTTTCTTCTATAAATTAAAGAGATATTTATTTTTTTGCATTGTTCACCAAATATTTGTTATTCGTGAGAGAATTGTAGAAGTTTTTCTATATATAGAAGAAATAATTATTTTTTTTGCACACCAATTTTGTCGATAATTCAACCAAAAAAAAAAACACCACCAGATCTACTAACCTCACGACAGCGAGCAGTCAATTTGTGCTCAGGGAAGGGCGTTGATGGCTTAGCAGCGAGCAGAGGTACGACGGCAAGCAAAGGTACGACGGCGAGCAAAGGTACGATGCGCGAGTCACAGTTGACGGCGAGCAGTCAAGTGTAGGCAATAGCGTCAAACGAATACAAATTGAACACATGCAAGCAGTCGACGACGGGCAGCAGCAGCTCCAAGCGAGGATGATTGCACGGCAACCCAGGCATGACGGCGACCACGATCTAGCGGCATGTACCATACGATGGCAAGCTGGCTCCACAACAACCAATTAACAATCTGTCAGGCTAGCTTGATAAAGAAGAAGAAGAGAGCAATGAGGGGTTTAAGAAACATGCTGAGAGTTTTGAATGCTACTGAGGGGAGAGGTAGATGTTTTTAGATAATGTATCAGGAACTCATAATTATATTTGGATAAAGGTATGACATGTCATTGTTATTTTATTTATAACTTTTTCTATATCTAATGCAAATAATAAAAACATTTCATGAATACAAAGAAAAAATAATATATCTACAATAATAGTAACAAATAATGAATTTACAGTTAGCAATGCAAAAACTTAAAAAAATGTATTTCATATACACAAAAAATTAATATATTTGCAAATTATTTCACAAATAATTACTATTTGGTTAAGAACAAAAAA